>CM028782.1:3941274-3954657 GCA_016801065.1 Sceloporus tristichus | reverse complement strand
ATAATAATAATAATAATAATAATAATAATAATAATAATAATAATAATAATAATTTTTATTTATATTTACAACCTGCTAAAAGCCACTTAAGCCAAGAGTCATCGCAACATCCCATGCTAATCTATTCCATATTTCCTGAAGGATGGGAAGCCAGTTCCACTTCATGATGCTGATCTGCAGTGCTTTGTTTTGGTACAAGCTCAAAACAAAGCCATAAGTCCTTAAAGTTTCTTTCCTCGATGCCCTCCTTTCGCAAGATCAACACTTTACCCTTTTGAGAAGCAATGGCCAGAAGTGCTTGCAATAGTTCAAGCATGGCTGCAGCGCACCACAAATTTGACATTAGGAACTCCACTAGGCAACCATTTGGTACCAGGCTCAGTCCAAAGTGTTGGCATTAGCCTTCAGTGACCTCCAGACAACACCAACAAAGGAAGCTGCTTTGGCCATAAGAAGAATAGTAGCAATAAGTGATTCCTATTCAACTCGATGGGGTGCCGCAGGGCCCCATCTTGTCCCCAATGCTGCTCAGCATCTAAATGAAGCCAGTGGGGAGGCTTGGGACCGAGTTACTTACGGGGACGCATCTCCCTACATAATCCGCCCCGAAATCTCCGAACAACGGGGAAGAATTTGCTGGAATTAAAAACAACTAGACTAGCCTCAACCTCCCAAAGAGCTTTTACCATGGCTGCTCCAAGATTGTGGAATAGTCTCCTGGAAGAGATCTGTCTTACTACCTCCTTGGAGACCTTTGAAGAGGGCAGTTAAGACTGATCTCTTCCGGTGAGCATACCCACCCGATCTTGTGTAAGACACACAGATCCACCTTCTTGAACAGGACTGGAACATCTTTATCCCACAGTCGCTTCTTGATACCTTGTTTTTAGCTGCTAAATCCTTATGTATTTTATTGTTGTGCTTGTACTTGTATTTTTATGCTAGGTTGTAATCCCGCCTCGATCCACCTGGGAGAGGCGGGAATATATATATATATATATATATTAAAGTCACTCATCTCTTCTACTTCTCCCTGTTGTAAGAATCCATTGAGACTGTGAAGGTCCTGGAGTCTGTAATGGGCTGGATGAGGACAAAAACTGAAGTTGAATCCTGATAAGACAGAGACTATGTGGATTAATGGTTGCTAAATCCAGGAGTTGAGTGAGGAACCTACTCTGGATGGAGTTAAACTCCTCCTGAAGGAACAGAAGCAATACATTTATTGTTATCTAAGGCATTTGTCATTGCCCCTTGACTCACCAGATTACTAGGCACTATGTTTTAAAGCTGCCACACACAAGACAAATCAATGGCCTATTTACCACAACCATTTCCACCTAGTGTCTGAATGCCAACAGGACGTTAAGCATAGACTTCTATGACCTGGGAAGAGTGACCAGGAAGGTTTCATTCCATGCGCCTACCAGCCACACTTCCGCATCAAAGATTCAACCAAGTCAGTGGCACAGGTTTGTTTTTGTTTTTGTTATTATTAAATCAGTGTCTATGCCACTCATCATATTTAGCAATATCTGAAAGAGATGCTATTGCTGCATGTTCCAATAGACTTTCCATTTCTTGTGCCATCTGTCCTATATTCATGCTGTTTAGATTCTGTCACTACACTACAACAAAAGCATTGCGGTGTGTCCGCACTGGTGGCTACTGGCTCCTATGTTAGCGGGCTGGTAAATCCATGCCCAGGTTTCATACAGGCTTGAAAAGAGTTATCCAAGGGATATGTTCAGCACATTGAAAGGCTTTTTCCAGATGCCACAGATGACTGGAGGCAACCACATGACTTTTACTGAATGCCACAGACTCCGTCATCTGTTCCTGTGCTCCTAATACAGAGGAACTGTGGTTTGCAAATGGCCAAAGATGTACATCCAAATGCTAATCCCAACTAGATGCTGAATCAGTGAGATTTGTGTAAGTGCTAACTTATCATTCAGCAGCTAGTTCACTACGTTTAACTGGAGCTACCTCTTTCTTTTAGGCCCAAACTGTTGGAGACGGTTGCTTATAAACGTAGGTTTCTGCCCCATCAAAGAAACCTAGTTGATATTAAATCTCTTTCTTTGCTTCCCCGAATCCTCTTGAACCCATTGCCAATTTTTATTAGATTTCTCTTTTTAATTCGGAGGCTGTGCCTGGCACACTATGCCATGATAAAGATAAATCGTCCCTTCAGATGAATGTACCTCTCCACAAACTCCCTTACGGGCATATTTTGATGGATACAACTTCCATCACCCCTCATAACTAGGCTGGTAAGAGCTGACGAAAACTAGAATCTAGCATTGTTTGGATGCCAACAGGTAACCAGCTGGTACTGATCTAACATCTGCCCTACCTTTAGTTCTGTTTTGTGCCACTCCCTGCTCTATGAGTTTTAGCACCCAAACGCTCCAAGGATGGGAAGCTGCCCTCTTTAACTATTGGTGTGTGGACTCCCTCCAACTTAATTCAGAATTTGCTCATCATTTATGAGCTTTCTTAGCATGGGTGGGGGAGGAATAAACACAGCTGTTTTCTAATGTTGGTACACATGCGCTGGTAGTGTGGCACACGTGCGACTGATCATACTGCCCTTGGGAACTGTACTTCCTAGTGCCAGCTGTGGCCGAGCGATGCAACAAGCACCTTCCAAAATGCCGCAAGCGGATATCTTAATTTTAATTTTATTTATTAAAAGATTTCTATCTTGCCCTTTATTGTATGCCAGCGTTGCATACAATATAAACAATTCAAAACGTTTCCTGGTTAAAAGGATCAATAGATTGAAAAACATAAAACGTATTAAACATGGCAACCATTGAAACCACTTTAAAAGGCTTGGAGGTCTTTAAACAGAGGCTGGATGGCCATCTGTCGGGGATGTTTTGAATGTGAGTTCCTGCATGGCAGAGGGTTTGACTGGATGGCCCTTGAGGTCTCTTCCAATTCTACGATTCTGTGAAAAGAGACAAGTTAAAGTCATGTGCCTGTATAGTTGAAATTATATTCATCCCCAAAGGCCTTCATAAAAAGCCATGTTGTTTTACCTCGACCCAGGAAAACAATCCATGTTGGTGCCAGAATTCAAATATATGGTCACGTTAGAGTCAGTATGTAAAGAGATCTTGTAGCACCTTTGAGACTAACTAAGGAAAGAAGTTGGCAGCGTAACTTAAGTCTACTTCTTCAGATGCATCTACGGAAAGCTCATGCTGCCAACTTCTTGTTTTAGTTAGTCTCAAAGGTGCTACAAGATCTCCGCACAAATGTTAGTGCCAGTTGGGCTCCAAGGGGAGGGCGTTCCACAACTGGGGTATCACAGCCGAAAAGGCTCTCTGCCATGTCCTCCCATTTTGTATTGCCCCAATTGGTGGGCATAAAGACCCTCTTGCAGACCTTGATTCTCAAGGAGGGCTCCTTTAGTCTTGAGGTCCTGAGCTATTTAAGGTTTTAGATGTCATTGTGAGCACCTTGAATTCAGGTCAGAAGACAATAACATTAGAAGAAAGGCACACAGAATCTAAAACAATCTTACAAAGTGAGTGGGACATGATAGGAACTATGGAGTTGATGCAGCACATTAGCACATACAGAACTGTACTTGAGTTATCCAAGCAGGAGCCTTCCCCAGCCATTTCCCCATCCAGAAATGTCTATACAAGCTCCTGGTTTAATTAATTGGAAGAATGGAGATGGAGCATGTATGTGTATCTTTGCGCGTGCATCAATGGCTGTCATTTAAGATAGCAATAGCAACATCATGTACGTTTCTGTACTGATTACCAGTGAATTCTGCACTCTCTAAGCATTGTACAATGTGTAAGCCAATTGTCCCCAACAAGCTGGGAACTCATTTGACCGACCTACGAAAGGATGGAAGTCTGAGTGGACCTTGGATTGCAGGGCTCCACGCTTGACTCAAACTTCCATCCTTTTGGAAGTCAGTAAGCCAACTGCCCCCAAGAAGCTGGGAACTCATTTGACTGACCTACGAAAGGATGGAAGTCTGAGTGGACTTTGGATCCCAGGGCTCCACGCTTGACTCAAACTTCCATCCTTTTGGAAGTCAATAAGCCAACTGCCCCCAAGAAGCTGGGAACTCATTTGACCGACCTACGAAAGGATGGAAGGCTGAGTGGACCTCAGAGCCCTGCCTGGGATCAAACTCACAATCTTATGGCTGCAGTACCAGCATTTAACCATTGTGCCACCAGGGCTTCTAAATACTACTACTACTACTACTACTACTACTACTACTACTACTACTAATCTTTTATTCACCTCTTCCCATGGATCAAGCCACCAGATGACTGGACACCAGGTAGTCCACCTGTCTTGGTCCAGGCCTCTGAGGGAGAGAAGAACTGCTGCAGGGACGTAGCCAGGATTTTGGGAAGGGGGGGTCCAGACTAAGTGCCACCACTATAATGGGACTTGGGTACGGCGGCACAGCCACACACACCATTCATTTTATCTAACGGAAGGGGGGGTCCGGACCCCAAGAACCCCCCCCCCCTTGGCTACGTCCCTGACTGCTGGACCTGATCCCCTTCCCCACTGCCATTCCCTTCTCCTTTTGTCGTGTCTTTTTAGATTGTAAGCCTGAATAACTATCTGCAAACCGCTCTGAGAGCCTTTAGGGCTAAAGAGCAGGGTATAAATTCTGGAAATAAATAAATAAAGTAGGAAAACCACTGCCTCCAAGCCTTGCCTGTGGACTTCTCTTTGGAAACACAACGTGGCACTTTACGACCCTTCTTTCTTGGAAGGACTATTCTTCTGGAAGGTATAATAAGCATCGCTACCATTGATAGACAGGCCATGTTGAATCAAGGCTCCCACATTGACTGCGGGCAGATGCTACGACTGGCACGGGGCTGGGAACCCAGCTACCTCTGCAATGCGGCCGTGCCCTTGTGCCATTTTGTGCCGACTTCATGCACAGCCTCAGCTGTCTCTATCCCTTTTAACCAGCTTATTTGTCCCCTCTCCGTGTGCTTGCAAAACAGCGGGAGCAGCCTAACCCTGACTCCGCAATGAAGTATTAACTCATACCCAACACAGTGTGTCTCCAAGGACCTCCCTGGCCCCCTTCGTCATCCTATGCTGACATTTTAATCGTGCTTTTGTGGAAGCCGGCTGGCAGTATGTCATCAGGAATGGCTCGGTGAGGGGCCAGGGAGGGCTGCCGACTGTGGCGGCTGCTGAGGGACGCAGCCTATTCTGACAGACTGAGCAATAATCTGAACTTACTGCACTGAGCCGGTGGGACACCAGCCGGGTCGCTTTATCTTCTTCATTAAAGTGTGTTCAGGAAAGGGGGAAAAAAATCCATTTTCCTTTAAAGTCTCAGGAACAGATGGAGTAAAATTAATTGCGCCATTAAGTCCCGATAGACAATACCAGAGTGGTTTTCTTTCAACGGTGCATGTGTGTTACAAAGTGCTCTCCGTAAAAGGCAATTACTGCAACATTTGCCATAAAATAAAGGTTGCTTTAATGGGCAATAAACACAGGCTTCAAATTTTGTATGAAATGGGTCTCCAAAGGGTGCTGTTATACACAGCTCAAAGGCACAACCGACTTTACTATTTCAGCTCTGGCTCAAGCTCAGCTAAGAGCGAACAATGATTTCTAAGACCCTTGGATATACCTTTTTTTTCTCTCCTCCTGGTAGAATTATGCATGTAATGGTACCTCATTGCAGGCTCTTTCCATGCTCCCTCCCCTTCTTTTTATCCTGCTCAGGAAACCATGGTGAGGGGAGACTCCACCAGCTGGCTTTCTGGCTGCATCAATGGCTTGGAAAAGAAAGGGAAAGGCAGCAGAGGCATATGGAGATCAGACAAGGAAGAACAGGTAGATGGAAAGGGGGGAAAGAGGGGAAGTCGCTGGAGGATTCTTGGCTTCCACATGCAGGAAATAACAAGGTCTGATTTCTTCATATAATTGCCCTGACAGCTAGAAAAAAGGTTCCATATTTCAGTTTCAGGTTGAGGGGGGGAAAGAGAGGAAGGAATCCATTGGCAGCGCAAGCAGGGCCAGACAGATGCTGCATGATGCGCGGCATCCAGCGCAGATGTTCACTTTTGGTTCGTCAACCGAAATAAGTGATAAAAATTAAATCTCTAGTCCTGATTTCAGCTGGGTCGAGGGACGTTCCCGTAGCATTTAAGGCATACTCGCTAAGGTCTGTAACAATAGGGTATTTCAATACAGTCAGGCCTCTGTATCCACAGAGGTCCAGGAACGAAGCCCCAGCCCTGTTTACATATTTGAAGGGTGCCCTTACTGTCAGGAAGAGACCACTAGGGCCATCCAGTCCAACCCCATTCTGCCATGCAGGAAATCCAAATCAAAGCATCCCCGACAGATGGCCATCCAGCCTCCATTTGAAGACCTCTAAGGAAGGAGACTCCATTGCACTCCGAGGAAGGAGTGTGTTCCGCTGTCGAACAGCCCTTACTCTCAGGAAGTTCCTCCTAATGTTGAGGTGGAATCTCTTTTCCTGGAGCTTGCATCCATGGATAGATAGACTACATGCATAAGGAAGGGAATAAGCAAGCTCTGCATATTGTTAAATCTTTTTTCTCCGTGTGGTACATTCGGTCACACAGAGACATTGACAGGCCATTTCAACCCAGTCTTTAGAGAAGGGCAGTGGGATACACTTCACAGGCTGTGAAAGGTTTGGATTGCTAGGCGCAGACAAGGATTTGAGTGCTTTTAATATTCACATGAAAATTACCACATTTCATACCTCCTAAAACTCTGTGTGAGACCAATTGCATCTTGGCTCGGAAATATGCATTTTCCTTAGGCTTGTTTTGCTTTCTACAGAAATAAAATGTGCACAGAACCTAAGCATGCCATTTAAAAACGTGAACAATGTGGGCAAACAGGTCAGTCTCTGAGCCAGAGGATAAATAGACACAAACCAGATGTTAGGAACAGGAATACACAAAAGCTTGTTGTAGAACAGTTCAGTCTCCCTCGGCATTCTGTCTCAGACCTCAATACAGGTGTCCTTGCACAAACAACAACAGCAACAACAAACCTACAAAGAAACAATGACTGGAGAAAGTAATAGCAAAATTGGAATATATCCACAAACTCCAGTCCACCAACAGTGGATTGAACAGAGACAATCATTTCATAGCATACTACACACATTATAACACTAGCTAAACCCCCAACCCTCCATCTTCATGAGGGCTCTCTTGGATGGTCCATCACATCTCCTTTCTCGTTCCCACATGATATTCCAATGCTCCCACCACAATTCATATCTTTATTTACTTTCCAAGGCTTTAGGCAACATCCTTCCTCTTGCTTTTGTCCCCCAGGCCTGTTATAGACTGCCAAAATAAAGCTGCTTCGGGTCTCTTTGGAGGTATGCTGTTTAAATGATGCATGCATCCGCAGAATCCAGAAGCTGCACCAAAGCTGCACTCTGGTGCTTAGGAATGGAGTATGGCTTTGGCGCGACCTCCGGACTCTTAGGACCCATGCATCATTTAAACAGTATACCTCCAAAGAGACCCGAAGCAGCTTTATTTTGGCAGTCTGGAACAGGCCCCAGACCTCATTTTCATACCCACATGTTTTTCATTCCTATCGCTATTCTTACACACAGCCTGCGTACATCAATCTGTCCCCCGGATCCTCAGCTTAAGATATGTACAATTTTAAAACGCACACAAGCATGTGTGGCAAAAATGAAAGTAGGCACATGGATTAGAAAAATAAATTAATAAATGCTGTATGTACCTTGGGTAAAATCTATGTGGAAAACGAATGCATATTGCCACAAGGGAGAGTAAACAGGATTGCTGCAGATCCCAGGACTGAAATCATAGAATCATAGAATCACAGAGTTGGAAGAGACCCCAAGGGCCATCCAGTCCAACCCCATTCTGCCATGCAGGAAATCCAAATCAAAGCATCCCCAACAGATGGACATCTAGCCTCTGCGTGAAGACCTCCAAGGAAGGAGACTCCTTTGCACTCCAAATGAATGTGTTCCACTGTCGAACAGCCCTTACTGTCATGAAGTTCCTCCTAATGTTGAGGTGGAATCTCTTTTCCTGCAGTTTGCATCCATTGCTTCAGGTCCTAGGATATTCTATGGACGGAAAGTGTGTAGTCCAAGGGGTTCATGAAACCATTTAGAGCAGGGGTAGGCAACCTGCGGCCCGCGGGCCGAATGCGGCCCGGCGAGGCCTTGGAACCGGCCCCAGCCTGGTCCTGCCACCGATTGCCGCTGGGGCCTTTGGCGTCTCACGCGAGGGGCATGGTGGGGCAATTGTCTATAGAAGCCTCAGAAACATGCATTTATCTTAACATTTTTTAAAAATCAGCAAATTTTTTCATGTGTCCTCCATTTTTTATTTTAAAAGTGCCCTCCATTTGAAAATTTTGTCCTACATTTGTCCCGGTTTATTTATTTATTTAATTTTTTAAAAATTATTTACTTATCTATTTTTTTGGTTTCGGCTCCCCAGTTGTCTGAGGGACAGCAACCCGGCCCCCGGTTCAAAAGGGTTGCCTACCCCTGATTTAGAGCGTTCAGTGTGGCCTTGAGACCTACACAGCCCCAAAATCCTAGCCAAAATAGGTGGACTTTCTGCTGGGAGAAAAAGCTTCTAAATGACCTACTCACTCCCCTGCAAACCCCACTAATATTCAAGATTTTACAAGGAAGGCTTTAACCATATATAGAGCGAGAAATGTCAGATGTTCAAGCTGGACTCAGGAAAGGAAGAGGCAGTAGGAGCCATGTTACAAACGTATGATGGATAATGGACCACACTCATAATAAATTCAACCTGTGCTTTATAGATTAGACGAAAACCTTTGATTGTGTAGCTCATGGGAAATTATGATTTACTCTAGAAGGAATGGCAGCGTCACAACTTCCTATTGTCCTGATGTGTGACCTACACCTTGGATACCTGTCAGGATACAATATGTGGAAGCAGAAATCACTTTACTTTATATGCAGACTATAAGTAACGTTTGCACACAGGAAACTCCTGCTTCCTTCTCTAACTCTGATGTACGGCTATTGGTTTAGGAGCATGCATTACAGGTGAGAAGATCTGTGCAGTAGGGGAGATCAAGAGGTTTCAAAGCCCAAAAGGAAAGACACAGATTGTGCTGCTGCAGTGAAGATAATAAATCGAGGCCTGTTCCAGACTGCCAAAATAAAGCTGTTTCGGGTCTCTTTGGAGGTATGCTGTTTAAATGATGCATGCACCCTAAGAATCTGGAAGCTGTACCAAAGCTGCACTCCAGTGCTTAGGAATGGAGTGTGGCTTTGGCGTGACCTCCGGACTCTTAGGACCCATGCATCATTTAAATAGCATATCTCCAAAGAGACCCAAAGCGGCTTTATTTTGGCAGTCTGTAACAGGCCACAGAGAGTATAAATGGGCAACATGGCAGATAGCGAAGGGTTAAGTGTCCACAGCCATTAAGGGCATCCTCCAGTTTCATATCTGTTTTCCCTTACAGAACATTAAGCTCAGTGGGACATCACAAACCCCCATGGTGGGGCCATTAGAAAGAATCAGGTGACACACAGACCAACATCACTGCTGCCTTCACACCGCAGCAGCTTTCACAACAGTTTAATGTTACCAGCATCAGCCCCTAACATTTCCAAAATGAGGTTAAAGCTGTACTCCCTAAAAGCCCACTGATTATAACAGGGTCATGCTTGTGGCAACAGGAGTGTTTAACATATAAATGAGCACCACATGACCTCCCCTGATGTACACTGTTTTCAGTCGGAGTGGCGCAAGGTTGGAGGGTGCCTTGGGCAAAGTGGCCCCTTGATGTGTCCCCTCTGGTTTCCTGGTGGCAGCGGGCAGAAAGGTCTAGGAAACACAACTTACATTTCCCATCACATCCCAGAAGGATCAGGGACGTAGCCAAGGGGGGGGGGATTCTTGGGGTCCGGACCTCCCCTTCCATTAGAAAAGTGAATGGTGTGTGCTGCTGCGCCACTGCACCCAAGCCCCATTATAATGGTGGCACTTAGTCTGGGACCCCCCCCTTCCTAAAATCCTAGCTACGTCCCTGGAAGGATTCTACATCAGATGCATTGTTAGGAGTAGCCGCTTGCACATCACCAAAACTAGATAAGAAGCATAATGAAAAATAGAAACAAGACAGGCTATATCAGTCCACATCGCAGCCAGAAGATGGCAAGGAGACAGATTATACATTTATCCAGGTATTTGCTATAACAATTTTCTAGTTGCCTGGATGTGCTTTTTTCATGTTTGTTGCACTTGTTGTTAACTGTCCTCGAGTTAACCGCAACTCATGGTAACCCTGTGGATGAGGCATCTCCAAGTCCCTGTCCTCCATTGATTGACTTTGGTCCTGTAAATTCAGGCCCTGATTGAGTCTGCCCATCTGGTGTGGTCTTCCTCTCTTTCTGATGCCTTCTAACTTTCCTAGCGTTGTTGTCTTTCAAACGAGTCACACTTTATAATAATGGGACCAAAATACAACGGCTTCATTTTTGTGACTTGGAGAGATCATGACTTTGAGGGAGATTTATTATTATTATTATTATTATTATTATTGTTATTGTTAACCTTTATTTCTGGCTTGTTCTGTTCTAGGACCCATTTGGTTGTCTTTTTGGCTGTCCATGGTATCTTCATAGAATCAGGGACATAGCCAGGATTTTGGGAAGGGGGGGGGTCCAGACTAAGTGCCACCATTATAATGGGGCTTGGGTGCAGTGGCGCAGCAGCATGCACAATTCATTTTTCTAATGGAAGGGGGGGAATCCGGATCCCAAGAACCCCCCCCCTTGGCTACGTCCCTGATAGAATCATAGAATCACTGTTCTCCAGCATCACATCTCAAATGACTTGATTCTCTTCTGTCAACTTTCTTCACTGTTTTCTCCTGCTCCAGAGAACAGAACCCAGAACAATGGATGCATGCTCCAGAATAAGAAATTCCAGTTCAACATTATTAGGAACCTCCTGACAGTAAATAATAATAATAAATAAAATCTTTATTTTTATCCCGCCCTTCCAGAAAGATCAGGGCGGCTTACAAAAGTGCAACGAGTGCACACAAATACAATTAAAAACAGTAAACAACAATACATCATAAAACAAAAGCAGGAATAAAAGCCCCATCGCCCATCCTCATGGCCACGGAAAGAGGAGGGGAGGCCCACAGGATCTTAATCGGGGAATGCCTGCTTAAATAGGAAGGTCTTAAGATCCTTCCTAAATTGGGCCAGGGTGGTAGATGAGCGGAGCTCGGTGGGCAGCGTGTTCCAAAGGGCTGGGGCAGCTATGGAAAAGGCCCTTCTAGACGTAGAAGTAAGCTTAGCCCCAGGCACCTTTAGCAGTTGCTGCCCAGACGTTCTGAGGGTGCGAGGCGGATTGTACGGGGAGAGGCGGTCCCTTAGGAATCCTGGGCCCAAGCCATTTAGGGCTTTATAGGTAATAACCAACGCCTTATATTGAGCTCGGAAGCGAACAGGCAGCCAATGAAGATCTTTAAGTACAGGTGTTATATGGCTGGTCCTGGATACACCAGTGACCAGCCGGGCTGCCATATTCTGCACCATTTGAAGCTTCCGAGTTTGGTATAAGGGTTGCCCCATGTAGAGTACATTGCAGAAGTCCAATCTCGAAGTTACCAGAGCATGTACCACAGTTTCTAGGTCCCTCCGGTCCAGATATGGGCGCAGCTGGCGAATCAGCCGAAGCTGGTAACAAGTGCTCCTGACTGTCGCATTCACCTGAGCAGTCAGATGAAGCGACGAATCAAGAAGCACTCCCAGACTGCGCACGGAGTCCTTCACAGGGAGCGTGACCCCGTTCAGGACAGGTGGAACCACCGCCATTCCTGGACCGGGGGAACCTATCACTAGTACCTCCGTTTTCTCTGGATTCAGCTTGAGTCGGTTTTTCCTCATCCAGTCCATTACTGACTCCAGACAGGCCACAAGAGGAGAGACGCCATCCCCGGTCACTGAACCAGTCGGAGACATAGAGAAAATAATCTGGGTGTCATCAGCGTACTGATAACCCCGCGCCCCATGTCTCCGGATGATCTCTCCCAGCGGTTTCATGTAAATGTTAAATAGCATGGGAGACAGAATGGCTCCTTGAGGGACCCCAGTTTTAAGGGCCCGCTCGCTGGAGCACACGTCCCCCAGCTGCACCATCTGGGACCTCCCAGAGAGGTAGGACCGGAACCACTGAAGCACAGTGCCCCCGATTCCCACCTCAGCCAGGCGTCCCAGAAGGATACCATGGTCTATGGTATCGAAAGCCGCTGAGATGTCCAAGAGCACCAACAGGGACACGCTTCCCCGGTCAGTGCTCAGACGGAGATCATCGACCAAGGCGACCATGGCCGTCTCAACCCCGTGACCCGCCCGGAAGCCAGTTTGAAATGGATCCAGATAATCCGTTTCATCCAAGATCGCCTGAAGCTGGAGCGCAACCGCCCTCTCGATCACCTTCCCCAAAAATGGTAGCAGGGAAACTGGCCGATAATTATTATGTACCAGGGGGTCAAGGGAGGGCTTTTTTAGGATCGGTCTTACAATGGCCAATTTAAGATCCGATGGAAATCGCCCATCCCTGAGAGAGGTGTTAATAATCCGGCGTAACAAAGTGGTTACCACCGGTCCCCCCTGGGCCGCTAACCATGAGGGGCAGGGATCGAGAGAGCAGGTTGTTTTCCGAACACTTCCGAGGAGGCTTTTCAACAGTGGAACACACTCTTTCCTCTGAGTGTAGTGGAGTCCCCCTCCTTGGAGGTCTTTAAGTAGAGGCTGGATGGCCATCTGTCAATGGGGATGCTTTGATTGAGAGCTCCTGCATGGCAGAAGGGGGTTGGACTGGATCAGGGCCCTTGGGGTCTTCCAACTACGATTCTATGATTCTACACATGGTGATGAGGAATCCGATGGCTTGGATGAGTCTGACTTCAGCGCTATGTTGTATATCTTTACACTTTGGGATCTTGCCTATTTCTTTTATGGCTGACCTTCCCATTCCTAGTTTTATTTCTTGACCGCAATCTCTGTTGTTATCAGCATCTGATCCAAGGCACAGGATCTCTTTAACTATTTCAGTTTCTTCATTATCTCGATCGAACTAGGTTGAACTTATATAGATCCCTTGTGGTCATTTGCACTTTCTTTGATCTTCCTTAGTAGTTGTTCCACGTATCTTCAATTGCAGAATCATTTGAATCAAAAAGTTGGAAGAGACCTCAAGGGCCATCCAGTCCAATCTCATTCTGCCATGCAGGAACACACAATCAAAGTACACCTGACAGATGGCCATCCAAAGAAGGAGACCCACCAACCTTTGAGGGAGATGG
>CM028782.1:3903756-3941264 GCA_016801065.1 Sceloporus tristichus | reverse complement strand
AGATGGCCATCCAAAGAAGGAGACCCACCAACCTTTGAGGGAGATGGCCATCCAAAGAAGGAGACCCACCAACCTTTGAGGGAGTGTGTCCCACTGTCGAACAGCACTTACTGCTAGGAAGCTCTTAATGTTGAGGTGGAATCTCTTTTTCTGTATTGTTGATGGTCCTCACTCCTTCTTCTAACCCTGTGCTTTGGATGATATTTCCTGGGTACATACTGAACAGGTATAGTGACAGGATGCATCCATATCATGATGCATTTGCCAACTGTGAACCATTCTGTTGCTCCATATTCTGTTCTAACAGTAGCATGTAACAGGAACAGCATGTATTGCAATTAACACTAACACAGGAACATTCAGAAAGGAGAGATGTAGTAGTGATGGGTGATTTCAACCATCTTGATATGTGCTAGAAGTTAAAGTTGGCCACGAATTTAAGGTATAGCAAATTCCTGGTTTCCCTGGCAGACAATTTCATTGCCCCAAAGGTGGAAGAGCTACAAGGGGATGATATGATGATGATGATGATGATGATATTATACATTACTATCAATTCAATACAGTTGGTCGACTCTCCGTAAAAAACATACAACACTGACAGAGGTGAGGATTTTACAGCAGGTTTGGTGGGTAGGCTCTCCGGAAGAGATCCGTCTTCAGTGCCTTCTTGAAAGCATCCAAGGTGGCAATGAGACGGATCTCTTCCGGCAAATCATTCCACAGCTTGGGGGCCATGGCAGAAAACGCTCTGTGGGACGTGGTCACTAGCCTGGTATTTACGTAGTCTAGTGATTTCTTCCCAGATGTTCTGAAACTGTGGGGCGGATTGTGTAGGGAGAGGCGTTCCCTCAAGTAACTCAGGCCCAAGCCATTTAGGGCTTTAAAGGTAATCACCAACACTTTGTATTGCGCCTGGAAGCTAATAGGCAGCCAGTGTAAGGATATTAATATAGGTGTTATATGGTCAAACCTTGACCAATCTAGCTGCCGCGTTTTGGACTCATTGAAGCTTCCGAACTTGGTACAAAGGTAGCCCCATGTAAAGCGCATTGCAGAAATCTAAATGAGAGATTACTAGCGCATGTACCACTGCTTCAAGGTCCCTCTGGGCCAGGTAAGGGCGCAGTTGGCGTATCAACCCAAGTTGATACCAAGCACTCCTAGCCGCTGCATCTACTTGAGATGACGACTGCAGAGACGGATCTAGGAGTACTCCCAAACTATGCACCTCGTCCTTTAGAGGAAGTGTGACCCCGTCCAGGACAGGTTGGCAAAGTTCTCTGCCTGGGCCCAGGGATCCTATCGCTAGTACCTCCGTTTTCTCTGGATTCAACTTGAGTTTTTACCCCCTCATCCATCCCATTACTGACTCAAGGCAGGCATTTAGAGGAGCGATTCCATCCTTGGTCACTGTGAGAGTCAGAGAGATAGAGAAATAGATTTGGGTGTTATCAGCATATTTTAGATCTGATCCTAACCCACAGTGATGGCCTGGCTAATGGGATGCAAGTGGCAGGATCCTTAGGTGATCATATTCTCCCGAAGTTTGTTATACAGTAGAAAAGGGAAACCAAGCATAGTCAAGACATGCATTCCAGACTTTTGGAAAGCCGAATTTAGTAAACTTAGGGAACTATTGGGTGTGATCCCATGATCAGGACAGGAAAAGAGAATGGAGTTCAGGATGGATGGGAGTTTCTTAAAAGGGAGATACTGTGAAGCTGAGAGATGCAGCTCTTTCAGGCTTCTACGCGGAGCCTCAAAATTTCTTATGATATTCTGAAGTATGTGCCTTGCAGTGCCATTGGTACCACATGGACCAAAAGGAAGGCGTAATGGTCAGTAGGCTTGACAAGTCTTATCAGCCTCTCTGTTACATTATGGATTTTTGCCCCCAGGAAGACAACACATATGTCAAGACATCTTGTCAGGCCCACACATTTCTGATTCTGTGCCCCTTAGCAGGAAGTCTCCTATCACTATCACTTGCCTTCTCCAAGATTTGTCAGAGGCCATTCCATGTGCCGAACCGTCCAAAGTTTTGAGTGCATTCCCTGAGGATTGACAATGCTGCTCTTCTTGCTACCCCTTGTCATCACTGATAAGGGAGAGAGCTTCGAATTGATCCTGCAGCTCCAAACTCACATAATGATCCCTGCTCCTTGTACTTCTACATGTCACATGCCTCCATTTGTCTCCTGTGTCTGGGAATTGACCACCTCCACAGAGACATTCCTTGTATGTTCCTCAACCAGAATAGACATCTCGGCTCTGTCCAAGAAATCCTGATGCTCCCTAATATGCGTCCAGTTCAGGGCACCGCAGTTCAAAAAGGATGTTGACAAGTGGGAGTGTGTCCATATGAGGGCGACCAAAATGGTGAAAGATCTGGAAACCATGCCAATTCTGTGATTCTACAATGCGCCCTCACCATACGCGGATGCACTATACATGGAAGCGCACAGGGCACAAGGGGCGGAACGTCCCATTGAAAGTAATGGGGCTCGCGCCCATGATGTGCGTGCACCGCTGCGCCATCGCTCCATGCATGAGCCCCATTACTTTCAATGGGGCTCGAGCATACGCAGGTTTTTTACGCACGGGTGTGTGTGCAGAACGAATCCCCGCGTAAAAAAGGGTGCACTGTATTATTCTAATATAATGGAGAGTGGATAAATGGGTCTCAAGTTGCTTGACCTTCTCTTCCAGCAGGGGAACCAACTTGCACTTGCTGCAGGTGCAAGAACACAAACATACCACAGCTGCTGCAGCTGATCTCTCACCATCCATATTCAGGAGTCTTAAGTAGGCACTGAAACAGAATTCAGGATCTCTCCCTCAAAACTCTCCCACTAAACACCCCTGCAAAAAAACACCTCTATTGGTCTTACCAGTTTGCTGAGATTGAGGGCCTGGGGGTGCAGCTAAATGATGATGATCCAGGGGCTGGCTGACTGAGCCACTGTATGATTCTATGATTCTGGGAGACCATTGCGAAAACACATCTCCCTTGAACATCTCTGCCAAGTTTCTGTTTGGGACCAGCTGCCAGTTGGGTTCCTATTCTTGAAGCTCTCAAGAAATGGAGATAAGAACAGGAGATCTGAACTGGATGATGGTGGTGATAGCAGTGATGGTGAGAGTGGTCGGAAAACTACCTGCAGTACTTCATTCTAATACACAAACAAGCCAAGAAGGAGCCCTGGCGGCACAGTGGTTAAATGCTGGTACTGTAGCCATTCACAGCCACAAGGTTGTGAGTCTGATCCCAGGCATAGCTCCAGGGTCCACTCAATCTTGCATCCTTCCATAAGTCTCTAAAGTGAGTTCCCAACTTGTTGGGGGCAATTACCTTACACATTGTAAAATGATTAGGGAGTGCTTTAAGGGCACTGATAAGCAATATAGAAATGTACTTGCAATTGCTATGGCATTGCTACTGAACATTGTCACACGCATGCTGTCAGTCTCTGCAGCTGTCCATATCCATGGTCACCAAGTGACACATCATTCCCTCTTTCGTTCTGTTACTGCTTCACTCTATCCCTTTAACTGTCTAGTGACATGAGTCAACTTCTTCCTTGAAGGAATAGATGATGGGCATCCTATCTTTTTCACAGGCCTGTTATAGACTGCCAAAATAAAGCTGCTTCGGGTCTCTTTGGAGGTATGCTATTTAAATGATGCATGGGTCCTAAGAGTCCGGAAGCTGCACCAAAGCTGCCCTCCAGTGCTTAGGAATGGAGTGTGGCTTTGGCGCAACCTCCGGACTCTTAGGACCCAGGCATCATTTAAATAGCATACAGTGGTACCCCGGGATACGAATGCGCCGGGTTACGAATTTTTCGGGTTACGAAAAATTCCCATAGGGAATTATTGCTTCGGGTTACGAAATTTTATTCGGGTTACGAAAAAAATTTTCGGTGCTTTTTTTGGTTTTTTCGCACGGAACGCGGCTTTTCCCCATTAGCGCCTATGGCAATTCGGCTTACGAAGGTTTTTCGGGTTACGAAATTAACCGCGGAACGAATTAATTTCGTAACCCGGGGTACCACTGTACCTCCAAAGAGACCCCAAGCAGCTTTATTTTGGCAGTCTGTAACAGGCCTTAGAGATTTATTTGTTACAAAACAAAATCCACACCCCAAGTCATACGCACCTACTACTGGCTGGCTGGAAGCTCCCATAAGCCAGAGGTTTTTTCTTTGACTGTCCACAGAGGTTCTTTCAAGTTGATATGTCAAGTAGTAGCCTTTGGGCCTGGAAACCATGTCCTAGGAGGAACGACTTAGGGAGCTGGGGATGTTTAGCCTGGAGAAGAGAAGGTTAAGAGCTCATCGTCTTTACACTGTTCTTGCCTCTTCATGTTAGGATGGACATATGAAGCTACCGCATTGTGTGTCAAACTATTGAGGGACAAGTACTCCAAGTCTGCCTATACTAATTGTTATCACTCACCAAGTATTGAGTCAGAGGTGTTCTCCATCCATTCTAACTAGAGATCTGAGGGACCGGTGATGTTTATTGTCAGATTAGAAGAAAGCTCTTGACAGTATCCTAGGAAATCGTCACCCGGAATAAGAAAAAGGATAGACTTTGAGCACCGTTGGCTTATCTTCCCTTTCCTATTTCAGAGTCCTTTACAGCAGGGACCTTTGTGATCGGCTTCTTCCTCTGCATGGATGGCCTGCTGACTGCTCATCTGACTCCTACAACCTGAGGGCCTTGATTCTGTCAATGGGAGCTTTGTTGCGTTTGTCCGTGGAAACAAGGCATGTCTTTTATAGAAGTGTCACACTTTTTTCGCATGTAAAAAGCACCAGTTCCTTAGTTAAATGTGAACACAGCTTCCAAATTAATATCTCCCCAGGGTTATAAGCAAGTAAACGGAGGTGAGCTGACTTCTGGGGCTGGATCAGAGATGGGTGCAAACAGGTGTCAGAAGCCAACCAGAGCGATGGGAGAAGGTCCATAGAGCAAGACTTCCACAGAAGTGTTGGTCAGACAAGTGCATAAATTACTTGAATGACAAGCGGATGCTCCAAAACGAAGTGATGTGGCCCATAGAAAGTTCCTAGTACTCCCCAGCAGTAAAAGAGGGCTCTTGAGGGCTGAAGAGTTGGAGAAGTGAGAGGGTCACAGATGGTGCAGAGATCTCACTTTTAAATACTGGGAGGTCTCTCCATATCTGGCCATGGCGCACCAACCAAAAAGAGCTATGTGTACACCTTATGAACTCCTCAGATGTATAGATGTAGATATGATTGTGAATTAAAGGGAGTGAGAGAATTAAAAGACCACAATCTTATTTCTTTCAGGGTTTGTGCTTTTGGTTATTATTATGCTTTAAATGGTTTTTATATTGCTTTAAGTTAGTGGTCGTTGTAATGTTGGTTGGTTTGTTTACCTGGAACGTTGTGCTCATCAGATTCCTAGCTGTATCTTGTTTCAACCTGGTTGCAAACTGCTTTGGGTCCCCTTTCAGAAGTATGAGGAGACTTTGGCTTGATACAGACAGCCAAAATAAAGCTGCTTTGAGTCACTTTGGAGGTATGGTATTTCAATGATGCATGCATCCTAAGAGTCCAGAAGCCGCACCAAAGCCACGCTCCAGTCCAAAGGACTTGAATGCAGCTTTGGTGCAGCTTCCAGACTCTTAGGACGCATGCATCATTGAAACACCAAACCTCCAAAGTGACTCGAAGCAGCTTTATTTTGGCTGTCTGTATAGGGCCTTAAATAAAACGTTGAAAGGCATCTCTCAGATTGCTAAATGGGGAGCAAATGAGAGGATTTGGGGCCTCTGAATGACAACTCCATTGACCATGCTAACTGTATGGCCAAAAAGCTCAAGGGGAACAAAGAGCTATGAGATCCTTCAAGACTGACACTTTTAGTCCTTCATGAACTTTCTTGATGTACAACCCACTTCCTGAGATGGACAGAGTACAATTTTGAAGGCTCACATATAATACACACAATTTGGGATGGGATGTTTACAGTGAGGTGAGAGCCAAATGAAGTGCGGAATTACTAGCAATTACAACGGCATTAATGCAGACATTTTAGCATTAGATAGTGCTACGGATAAGGATTTTTTAATTTGATACAAACGTCTAGCGATATGCTGAAACCTCCTAGCAAAGCAATTTTCCACCTTGCATCCTTCTCCTGCCGTTTCCTCATAAGAGGGATGGCAAAGCCAGTCTGCACTCGTAATGCATACAAGTAAGAGGCAAAGTATAGTTCACACCATCATACTCTCCAACTGTCCTCATTTGGCAGGGACAATCCTCTGTTGTCCCATTTTTTCATCAGTTTATAAAGTACAGTGGTACCTCGGGATACGAAATACCCAGGTTACGAAATTTTCGGGATACGAAAAAATCCCATTGGAAAACATTGTTCCGGGTTACAAAAGTTTTTTCGGGTTACGAAAAAACTTTTGGTGCTTTTCGGCGCTATTTCGCACGAAATCGCGGCTTTTCCCCATTAGCGCCTATGGCAATTCGGCTTGCGAAGGCTTTTCGGGTTACGAAAGCGGCCGCGGAACGAATTAATTTCGTAACCCCTCCAGATTCATTCTCTCTTCCTCCCTGGTCCTCAGCTTACTTCAATTGAGAATTCTTCCTATCTTTTAACAATCATAGAATCATAGAGTTGGAAGCGATCCCAAGGGCCATCCAGTCCAATTCCCTGCCATCCTGGAAGTCAGTTGTTGCAGACTGAGTTCAGATTGCAAAAGCATCTTGTACTCAGTAAGTTTAGTGGGTGGATTAATCAGAGGATTAATTGGAATCTTGCCTTTCCCAGTAGCTCCAGGCAAAAGCAAACTCCTGCAGCTTCTCTGATATAGACAGGCCAAAATAAAGCTGCTTCGAGTCACTTTGCAAATATGCTGTTTAAATGATACATGCATCCTAAGAATCCAGAAGCCGCACCAAAGCCATGCTCCAGTCCTAAGGGCTGCAGTGCAGCTTTGGTGCAGCTTCCAGACTCTTAGGACGCATGCATCATTGAAACACCATACCTCCAAAGTGAACTGAAGCAGCTTTATTTTGGCCTGTCTGTATAGGGCCTTAGCTTGTGTGATCATCTTCACTGATAACTTTTGCCATCTTGACCACACTCTGTTGCTTGGCCACATGTATCACAATTTTCCTCTGTACAATGTTGGAGGGTATGCACCACCACTTAGGCATTTGATAAGGAAGGGGATACGGATGATCAGTATTCTCTACTGAAAGATGAGACAGAGACAATTATGTTCCCTACTGAAAAACGAGAGAGAGAAAATCCACACAGAAATGTAACCTCAGGCCTGTTCCAGACTGCCAAAATAAAGCTGCTTCAAGTCTCTTTGGAGGTATGCTGTTTAAATGACGCATGGGTCCTAAGAGTCCGGAGGTCGCGCCAAAGCCACACTCCATTCCTAAGCACTGGAGGGCAGCTTTGGTGCAGCTTCCGGATTCTTAGGACCCATGCATCATTTAAACAGCATACCTCCAAAGAGACCCCAAGCAGCTTTATTTTGGCAGTCTATAACAGGCCAAAGTTAGGAAAATGCATTCTACTTGCTTGGAGAATTTGTCTTGAGTTGGGCATATCTGTCAGTTTCAGTTTGAAAATAAACACTCAAGTTATTTTTGTCAAAGGAACAGATTTGGGTCTTGTACAAAGTTAATAAAACTATTTTATTTGGGGTCCTTGGATCTATGTCTCATTGTAGAAGTGGGTGGAGGGGCTTTGCCTTTTCCTGGATGGTGTAGGATAACTGACAAGTTTCCACCAAAGAAATTCATAATTGGCTTTAGGGGTTGGGGGTCTGGTATTATCATTCTGAGGTTCAGGTTTGTCTCTCTGTTAATTGATTCATTGCATTTCTTGCCCACCTTGATTTTCGTCACAGCTTTGTTCAGTGGTTTGGGCACTGGGATGCATCCAGTTTAGAGGAAACAGAGCCCCTTCCTAACCCTAGCACACCCCTTCGGCGCATCTGTAACACGCCTTAGTTTCATTCATGTCTTGGGTCAGTGATTGGCCTTTCTCCCAACACATCACAATTTAACTTGTTTCATCCTTTACCGGTAATTTTCACTCATTTCGGATAAAATACAGACCAAATTAAATTCCTACCCATTCCTTGAGACAGCAGCTCTCCGGGGACATCTCCAGTTCAAGTTGTTCCCTATTCATCGTTTTGTGTGGGTTTTTGGGCTCCATGTTTGAGAAGAGTTTCTTCCTGACCTTTCGCCAGCATCTGTGGCTATGGGCATCTTCAGAGAATGCTTGGCTGGAAAGGAGTTGGGGATATATACTGCATGACCTGGAAATGCAGGAGTGAGTTGCATGTGTATTGTTCTGTTGCTAATGGCAGGCCTCCCCATCCCTTGCTCTCTAACCCTTTGAACTTGCAGCTATTTACCTCCAAAGGCAGTGCTCTCTCATCAGACTAGTTTCCTTCCCCTTTAAGTGTAATGTGGACATTAACTGTAGTTTATTAGGCCAGCGATGCAGACGGAGGATTCGATATTTCTCCTCCCTGGCATCACACCAAAGAGAGAGATTGAGAGAGAGAAAACTGGAAATTGGGATGTACTTTCTTTCTTTTTGTCTTGGAGGAAGGAAGAGGGGGGGGGGAAAGCTTCCCCAGCATCCCCCCTACCCTCACTACCCCCTGTGTGCAACTCTGGTGCTTGTCTGTAATGAGCAGCTCCAAATGACAGCTTTAATCACTGCCTCTGGCCACTGAAAGAGGACGCTAATGATAGGAAAGAACAGAGAGCCATTTGCATCAATCAGCTTGGGTCTAAATCACTTTTTATGATAATGCACTGAAGCGGAGAAGAGTGTCTCTGATGTCTTCTGCATGATGATGTACTGCGGTGCTGTCTCCTCTTCTCAGACCTCTACATAAATCTCTGGAAGATGCCCCCGCAGCCCCGCCCTCCGCCAACCAGAGATGGGCCTATTTTCTACACCATTAATGATCTACCACAAGGATAGAGTCAGGAGAGGTTAAGCAATCAGTTCTCTCAGCTCCTGCTTTCGATGGGCAAGCCCCAAGAAAGTCAGGCAGGGAGAAAGAGAGACGGAGGGAAGGAGGGAGGGAGAAATCTCTTGCACTCACCAACAAGGAAAACCAAATCTTGCAGCCAGAACATATTATGCAAACATGTTCTGCAGGATCAAATCTATATTCCAGGGCTGGCTTTAACAGTGACTGGCTCAGCGGGCCAAAATTGTGCAGCGATGCGCGGCATGAGGGATGCGGTGGCTTAGCGGTTAAGATGCCAGTTCTGATGATCATAAGGCAGTTTGAGTCCCAGTGCTGCATGATGGAGTGAGCTCCTGCCACTAGTCCCAGCTTCCGCCAATCTAGTGGTTGAGAAGCATGCAAATGCAAGTAGATAGATAGGCACCACTTCGGTGGGAAGGTAACAGCGTTCGGTGCAGTCATGCTGGCCACAGGAGCACCAAAGTAGTCCTTGGACAACGCTGGCTCTTTGGCTTAGTAATGGAGATGAGCACTGCCCCCTAAAGTTGGTTACAACTAGACATTCATGTCAAGGGACTACCTTTACATGGGGTACAAATAGCAATAGCAATAGCATATACATTTCTATACTGCTTAACACCCTCTAAGCCAGGGGTCGGCAACCCCCGGCCCACAGGCCAGATACGCCCCGCGCAGGCGGCAGGACTGGCCCCAGCCTGATCCTGCCACCGCCGCTGCCGTCGCCGCCACCAAGGCCACCACCTCCTCCTTCGGTGGAAGCTCCGCCCCGGCGTGCGGCTCTGCCCCTGGAGGGTGGAAGCTCCACCCCCGGCATGCAGCCCCGCCCCAGGAGGTGGAAGCTCCACCCCCTGGCTTAGCCCCCCCAGTTGTCTGAGGGACAGCAACCCGGCCTCTGGCTCAAAAAGGTTGCCTACCCCTGCTCTAAGTGGTTTACACTCTGTAAGCCTATTGCCCCCAACAAGCTGGGGACTCTTTTTACCAAGCTACGAAAAGACGGAAGGCTGAGTCAACCCTGGAGCCCTGGGATCGAACGCACAACCAGTTGTGGCATTTAACCAGCGTGCCACAAAGCATATCATCACCCCCTTTCCTTTCTCAAGGGCAGCAAGGTGTCCTGTTTCACAGAAGACAACCTTCCATTGGAAGGCATTCCCTATTTGAAGGCCCAGTCCAAATGAAAGAAGGAGAACCAGAAGAGCGAAGGCAGGCACCTTGAATTTGCCCATCTATACTTAGCAGCCTCTGGACTGAGAGAGGCATATTGGCATTCCCATTGTCTTTTGATTCTGCCAGCCTTTGGGCAAATGATGGGCAGCAGAGTTTTTAATGGGTGGGTGCTGTACTTTCCCTCTCCCTACTAATGTGTTTTTAAGCTGTTTTTAATTTGGTGGTTCTTTTACTACATCGGGTTTGTGTTTTAATATTAAAACTTATTGCAGCACATCTATTTTTAGTGTGAGCCACCTTCAGTCCCAGGAGTTAAAGGAAAAGTAGGCACCGGGACATGAAGGCAATAGATCTGCCCTGCTGTTGTTCCCCGATAACTGATCCCCAAGAGACTCCCTGCTTCAGTGTGCGAATGAAGCAACGATGGAGAGAAGAAGGAAGACGGTTTTAGGACAAGTAGAGATATCACCACTTTGATCAGGATACTACCAAGACTGCTGACACTGAGGATTAGAAAGATGACAATCGTGGCTTTTAAACTGAACCCTCGGGAAAAGCCGATAGCAGCTAGGGAGCTTTTAGTTTGGGTAGAATAATCCCTAAGGGATAAGAGAAGAATTGGTTTGGATTAGCCAAATGGACATGGAGCAAGAAAAGGCAACAATAACCAGCCAGAGGTCAAATTGTCACAGGGCTGGGGGAATGTATGTAGTGACGTAGGAGAAGTTTTTGGAAGGCATTATATCCAGGCATTTATATACCAGAAGCCTCCAATTTTAAATTATGAAATGAACAATTTGTAGGGATGTCATATTGAGGAGGGAGCAAGCTTGTTTTCTGCTGCTCCAGAGAATAGGTCCTGGAGCAATGGATGCAAGCTACCGGAAAAGAGATTCCAGTTCAACATTAGGAGGAACTTCCCGACAGTAAGGGCTGTTCGACAGTGGAACCCACTCCTTCCTTGGAGTGCAATGGAGTCTCCTTCCTTAGAGGTCTTTAAACAGAGGCTGGATGGCCATCTGTCGAGGATGCTTTGATTGAGAGTTCCTGCATGGCAGAATGGGGTTGCACTGGATGGCCCTTGCGGTCTCTTCCAACTCTACGATTCTGATTCTACCCAATGAGATGGAGAGAACAAATAGCATCTGCGATGGAAATATCAAACACACCCACCCACACACACACACAATACTAGGGTGAAGTCGAAGAAGGTATTGTGTCAAGCAGACTAACAATCTCCAAAGGAGCATGACTCCGTGTGACAATATCAGGCCCTGGAAGCTAAGAAAGGGACCCTTTTTAAAAAGCACCCTTTCCCCCCAACAAAATTTGGTTAAGATTTTAAGAGCATTTTCCCAGAAATGATTTCACAGGCAGCAATTTTGTTTGCTGTGTACAACAGGCGGAGAGAGAACAGCAAGCACAAGAGGCTGTAAACAACAGGCGGAAGGGGGGAGCAGGGAAAGGCAGCCCATGGCACCCTGCCTCCTGGTGCAGCATGTGAAGGTGGGAAGGAAGCTGCAGAGTGAAACAGAGCGGGAGTGGAAGGATAGATGATAAGGGGAGAGAGAGAGACAGAAGGGAGGGATGAGAGAGAGCAAGACTGAGAGAGAGAGAGAGAGTGAGATAGCAAGAATGGAAGAAAAAAGAAAACAGGCATGTAAAGCAAGAGGGAAAGACAAACATTATCACATACTCCTTATCCTGTTATTTTCCCGATGGGATGCACATGTGTTTAACTTCAATGACGGGTCTTACCACATTCTCTCATATGCAACCCAGGCTTATCCCGCAGCTTTACAAGGATGGGGAAATGCTGTCATTGGCCTGTTACAGACTGCCCAAATAAAGCTGCTTCGGGTCTCTTTGGAGGTATGCTGTTTAAATGATGCATGGGTCCTAAGAGTCCGGAGGTCACGCCAAAGCCACACTCCATTCCTAAGCACTGGAAGGAAGCTTTGGTGCACCTTCCGGATTCTTAGGGTGCATGCATCATTTAAACAGCATACCTCCAAAGAGACCTGGAACAGCTTTATTCGTCAGGTCTTACAGTACTGGGCTCTGGTTAGGCTTGTTGTTGTTGTTACCTGCCATCAAGTTGACTTTGACATACGGTAAACCCATAAGTAATAGACCTCCAAGTTACCTTGTCACCAACAGTCCTGCTCAGGTCTTCCAGCCTCAGAGCCATCACTTTTTTGACTGAACCTATCCCATCTGGAATAAGACCTTCCTCTTTTCCTGCTGCCTTCTACCTTACTAAGCATCGTTGTCCTTTCTAGTGGGTCTTCTCATGATGTGTCCATAGTACAATAGTCTCAGTTTAGTCACCTTGGCTTCTAGGGAGAATGACATGGGACGTTATCAGACAAGGGAAATTGGAAGTATAATCCAATGGCAATCCGAACGCAATCATGGGGTTTAACCTTATTGCGTGATAGACTACCACACGCAATTTCGGGCAATGGGAAGTCAATCCCAACGCAATCATGGGGTTTCACGTTATTGCGTGAGAGGTGATCACACACAATTTTGGGCAATGGCAAGCTATTTTGGAGCAACAAGAAGTCAGTTTGAACACAATTCACATTCACGTAAATTCACTGAACTAGCAAATTCATGTAAATGCGTTCTGGCCCCACTTTCTCTTCATTCAAAATTAAGAGAAATTCCTCCCGTGTGATAAAGTCCAATGACATCCCTGTTGTTTCTCTCACCCTTAATTTTTACCCAGATGCTCCAAACCTGGCTTCCAGGATTAAGTCATGGATCTCTACACAGGAGTAAACATCCTTAATGTACAATGCTAATCCATTTCCCTTTCTGTTTGGCCCATTTCTCTGAAATAAGTTTTACCCATTTATTACTATATCCCAACCGTGAGACTTATCTTACCAGGTTTCAGCGATGCCTATTAAGTCATAATTAAGTCATATTTACTTTGATGTATTAAGAGTTCTTCCTTTGGTTTACTTTCCATGCTCCGTGTTTTAGTGTAGACATCTAAAACCATAGGCCATTCTTCCCAGTTGCCTATTTAAGGTTGTTTTCCTCCCAGTGCTAGGTTCTTGTACTATTGTAGTACTTGTACTATCTGATCCCAGCAAACAATCAGGCTGTTGCCTCCAGGACTTGACAAACACCTGCCTTCAAGAATACTGTCTCCTTCCTCCATATAACTCAATTTAAAGCTCTCCTGATCAGATTTTTTCAGACCTTTAGCAACTCCTGTGAGGTACGTACAACCCATCCCTTGCCAGAAGTCCATCTTCATGAAACTGCACACCATGCTTCAAGACAGCAAATCATTCCCGGTGGCACCATTTGCGGAGCCTGTTGTTCACAGAATCATAGAATCGTAGAGTTCGTCTCCACTATTTTTATTTTCCTTCCTCGGTAAAGGCATGAAATGAAACTTGTACATCCAGATCCTTCCGCTTCCTACCAAGAGCATCATCATTCCCTGTTCTGAAGGCTATGCCTTGCAGTGTCTCACATGGCCAAAAAAGAAGGGATAGTGGTCAGTAGGTTTGGCTAGCTTGGTTAACCTCTTTTCATGCCTATAGGGCAGTGATGGCAAACCTATGGCACGCATGCCAGAAGTGGCACTCAGAGCCCTCTCTGTGGGCACATGTGCCATTGCCCCAGCACAGAGTTTGTCACTAGAAAGCCAGAGGGACATGGCACTTTGCAATAAATAAGTGGGTTTTGGGTTGCAGTTTGGGCACTCGGCCTCGAAAAGGTTCACCATCACTGCTATGGCTGTTAAAATTGTTAAGTGTGGATAGTGTAAGTATACTCCATTCTGTTGCCGCCATGCGTCCCACTGTGGCCAACGAGAAACCGGGCGCAACAGAAACCTCCCACTCATATTCCCCAATAACCAAACTATTAAAGAAGACTGTCCCGGATGCTGTGAATAATACACAACGGACCCTTGTTATCCGCCGGGGTTCGGTTCCAAGATCCCCTGTGGATAACAAAATCCGTGGATGCTCAAGTCCCATTAAATATAATGGCATAGCAAAATGGAGTCCTTTATACAAAATGGAAAATCAAGGTTTGATATTTGAAATTGATATTTGTTTTTGGAACATTTTCAAACGGTGGATGCTTGAATCCGTGTATAAGAAATCTGTGTATAAAAAAGGCCGACTGTATAGCCATGATGACCGGCAGCCATTGACAGCTTTTTCCTCCTTGAATGATTAAAATTGCATTTTACGGTACCTTGAGGTTTTAGTATGGCTGGGGAATGGAGAGTAATTTAAGACTGCTAACCTAAGCATTCTTTATTTGATCCCTAACAAAGGTTTTAACATCAACACCTCCGTCCCTTGAGGGTGATGAAGTAGCATGAGACTACTCTGGGGGGAAAACAGGGTCGAAATTGGTGTCGGTTCACCTGTCGTCTAATTTTCCATGTTATGAGGGCAATTAACCCCTTTGTTGTTGTGTGCCTTCAGGTTGTTTCGAACTTATGGCAGCCCTAAGGCAAACCTCTCATGGGGTTTTTCTTGGCGGATTTGTTCAGGTGATGTTTGCCTTTGCCTTCCCTTGAGGCTGAGAGAATGTAACTTGACCAAGGTCACCCAGTGGGTTTCATGGCCAAGCTGGGAATTGAACCCTGATCACCAAAGTGGTAATTCCGAATGAAAAGAAAGTGGGGACGGAACGCATTCACATGAATTTGCTAGTTCAGCGAATTTACGTGAAATCGAATTGCGTTCGAACTGACTTTCCATTGCCCAAAAATTGCTTGCCATTGCCCAAAATTGCGTGTGATAGTCTATCACGCAATAACGTGAAACCCCATGATTGCATTCGGACTGACTTCCCATTGCCCGAAATTGCATGTGGTAGTCTATCACGCAATAACGTGAAACCCCATGATTGCGTTCGGATTGCCATTGGGTTATACTTCCCATTTCCCTTGTCTGATAAACTCCATGCATGGGATGCAGAGGTCCAGAAACCCCATTCTGTTTTGTTTTTGGCAAGATTTGCCTTCTTCCGAGGCTGAGAAAATGGGATTTCCTCAACGCCACCCATTCCCTGCTCCCACTTTTATCATAATAACAATTCCGTTGGGTAGGTTAAGGCAAAAGGCTGCAACTGCTTTATGATAGGAATCATTCGTGTCTGTTTTCACATATAGAATCATAGAGTTGGAAGAGACCCCAAAAAGGGCCATCCAGTCCAACCCCATTCTGCCATGCAGGAAATCCAAATCAAAGCATCCCCGGCAGATGGCCATCCAGCCTCCGTTTGAAGACCTCCAAGGAAGGGAGGTCATATCTTTAGCCACCTCTTGAGTATTCATTGCCTAAGAAAACCCTATAAAATTCACGGGGTCACCTTAAACTGACGGGCAACTTGAAGGCATGCGCGCGCACAATGGAGCACACCATGACCTCTTGCAAGTTTTCTGGCTTTTGCAATTCTTTGTGGGAAATACAAGTTCCAAGAAGTGTGATCAGCCTTTTTCTTCCCTGTAATTCAAAAGGAAATGGTGCTAAAGATTCAACCAGAGTAGCTCTGAACAGTGGGCTCCCTCTGAGAGAAATCATTGTCTAACAGGGTTGTTATACCTTAGACTAATCTAAAGCCATTTTTCAGCCAAGAAGAGGTCAGCCTTTCATGACTGGCGCAGCAGGGCACTCTTTTCATTAGCGGTGGCACTGGCCAGTGGAGAACACCTATGTCCCTTTAGTGCAGTGGTTCTCAACTTTCCTAATGCTGTGACCCTTTAATACAGTTCCTCATGTTGTGGTGACCCCCAACCGTAAAATTATTTCCATTGCTACATGCAAATATGTGTTTTCCAATGGTTTAAAGTGACCCCTGTGAAAGGGTTATTCGACCCCCAAAAGGGGTCCCGACCCCCAGGTTGGGAACCACTGCTTTAGCGGGAAACTGATTCTGAAACTCTCCAGGTATAGACCAGAGTGGATACTTGCAACAGTCAACAAATGGAAGTCATCTCCCACCCCCAGGTACCTGAAGTATGTATAACAGGGATGGGAAGTCAGTGACTAATGACTACTGTATATTGATTCCACCGAATGCATCATTTAAATAGCATACCTCCAAAGAGACCCAAAGCAGCTTTATTTTGGCAGTCTGTAACAGGCCTTAGTCTCAAAGGGTATCCAAGAGCTCTCTACATTCGATTGCTTTCAGTTTCACTTGGTTCTGTCCTATTTTCACACGTGTTCCTTAAAAAACAGTCCATAAACACACATGAGTGTGCGCACACACGGATATGCGCACGCGCACACACTTTCTGTACATTTGTGTTCAATATGCATACAATATCCACGGCTTGAAAATATTTGTAATTGTAGAATCATAGAGTTGGAAGAGACCGCAAGGGCCATCAAGTCCAACCCCTGCCATGCAGGAAATCCAAATCAAAGCATCCCCATAGAATCATAGAATTACAGAGTTGGAAGAGACCACAAGGGCCATCTAAAGGTTGGATAGATGAGAGTAGAAGGGGGTCAGTGCTTCTAGGGCAGATTAAACTCTTGCCTTTCGCCATATGTAGATATGCATTGGTGATGAGCTTCTCATACCATCGATGAAAACATCAAGAGAGTAAACCCACAAAAAACTAAGAGAGTAACGATGGCTTTGAGAGAAAACCTTCTCCAAAAAAAGGCAGAACTCAAGCAATAGCCAACAAGACATTCCATTTGTGGTAGAATCATATAATCATACAACCATAGAGTTGGAAGAGATGACAAGGGCCATCCAGTCCAACCCCATTCTGCCATGCAGGAACTCCCAATCAAAGCATCCCAAACAGATGGCCATCCAGCCTCTGCTTGAAGGCCTCCAAAGAAGGAGACTCCACTACGCTCCAAGGGAGTTTGTTCCACTGTTGAACAGCCCTAACTGTCAGGAAGTTCCTCCTAATGTTGAGGTGGGATCTCTTTTCCTGGAGCTTGCATCCATTGCTCCGGGTCCTGTTCTCTGGAGCAGCAGAAAACAATCTTGCTCCCTCCTCAACATGGCATCCCTTCAAGTATTTAAACAGGGCTCTCATATCACCTCTTAACCTTCTCTTCTCCAGGCTAAACATCCCCAGCTCCTTAAGTCGTTCCTCATAGGGCATGGCTTCCAGATCCTTCACCATTTTGGTCGCCTTCCTTTGGACATGCTCCAGTTTTTCCACATCCTTTTTGAACTGTGGTGCCCAGAACTGGACACAGTCTTATCCCAGGTGGGGCCTGACCAAAGCAGAATAGAGTGGTAGATATTCATCCAGTATCTCCTCTGTGTCCCATTGTGAATCCCATTGTGGGAGAAAGGCGGGATTAAGTCCTTGAAAACCTTGAAATAAACCCATAAAATAAATTAAAATACATCGCAAATTCTGAATGTGTTGCTAGATCCATCAGCAATCCGTGGAGATTGCTGGTAAAAGCTGTCCTTAAAACACTAGTCCACAATCCCATATCACTTTCTTGTGATTCCAAGCATTGTATTAGGAAGACTAGAGAGAGAAATGGCTGAATTGCAATATATCCACCCTTTCCATCAACAGAGACAATGAACCGAGACAATGGTTTCCTGGCAAACTACACATATTGGAACACTAGTTAACACCCCAGCCTCATGAGGGCACTCTTGGACAGTTTATCACATCTCCTTTCTGGTTCCAGCCAGCGTCGCAATACATGACAAAACTCCCTCCATCATGGAAATGGTCATCCACCTACCCTGGCCTTAGGCAACATTTTTTGTCTTGTCCTTGAGCCTTATCACACTGAGATTTTTGAGGCTTTTTGCAGCTCGGATCCGACGTGGCTGTGGGACCAACGATGCGAATTCACATGATAATGTGATGCGTTATCATATGCGATTCCTTTCTATGGGGGCTCTTTCCGTGGCGCTTCCGCAGTGGTTCCAAAGTGACTCCTCATTTTGATGAATTCGCTTTCAAGCTCACTTCGATTTCACTCTGAATTGGTCTGGAGTGGAATGCAACTTTGCTTCTTCTCTGGTACACCAATGCAAACCCCCCGGGTTGCAAATTTTGCATGATGCAGCTCCATTTCCTTCCAGTGGTCCTTTCACTTTCAGGGCAACTTTCAGGGCAACTCATTTTTTGGGAATATATACATGTGTGAATGTGAATATACAGATATGTCTATCTATCTATCTGTCTGTCTGTCTGTCTATCTATCTTTCTATCTGTGTGCGTGTTGAAATTGCTGAAATGGGGGGAAATGACAAAGGGGATGAAGAAGACACAGAAATATTCACAAGGCAAATATTCACGCAATCACGCGAAACAGGGAACAAGAACTTGCGCCCCTTTTCACCCCGGAAACGTACAAGGTCACGATGCGTTCAGACCCCCACTGCGCATGTGTAAGGGTGCCAATTCGAATCGTTGAATCCCACCAGTGTGGTAATACAATGTGCGCTCACTCCGCTTTGCGTGAATCCGCATCATGCGACTTGCCTTGGATTCGATCCCCCCTCGATTCGGAAGGGCAACCAGGTGTGACAAAATGTTCACGTTATAACCTGAATTCGCATAGCTGAACCAGGAGTCAGCCCGGATCTGAGCTGCATAAACCTCCGTAGATTTGTCTACAAATAACCGTTGTTGAAACTGAACTTGTTACTTCACCATACCACAGGTTTTGCATATCTACGGCCTTTCGTACAGTCTGCATATAAAAGTCTGTTACCAGGCACTAGTTCACTTCATGCATCTGAGGAAGTAGACCAAGGCCTGTTCCAGACTGCCAAAATAAAGCTGCTTGGGGTCTCTTTGGAGGTATGCTATTTAAATGACGCATGGGTCCTAAGAGTCCGGAGGTTGCGCCAAAGCCACACTCCATTCCTAAGCACTGGAGGGCAGCTTTGGTGTAGCTTCTGGATTCTTAGGATGCATGCACCATTTAAACAGCATACTTCCAAAGAGACCCAAAGCAGCTTTATTTGGGCAGTCTGGAACAGGCCACAAAAGCTTATGCTACGACTTCTTTTTCTCAGTTAGTCCCAAAGGTGCCAGAAGATCCTTTTGCGCACTGATATTCCAAGCTGACAAGGCCAAGTCTTTGAAATCTATAACTGTGCATAGACATGCGCTCTCAAGTCAAAACACTGAAAGTGTCTCAAATTACAGTAGAACAAAACCTCAGCTATACTTAACCTTAAAGAAAGGAAGGGAAAGGAAAGTGGATGAAAAGTCTAGACAAGCATTTTCTTAGACTCACGTGGGGATAATTTCAAAATAACCGAATGAGGAAGTTATTTAGGCTATAGTACTAAAAATACATGGCTATAATTCTATAAAAACCCCTTTAAAATACATGGTAAACATATTGAGCTCAAAATCTCATCTGTTTCTGAAGAATGAATCTTTGTTTAGGTCAGCAAAGCATCTCATCAAGCTAATTCATAAGCCACTAAAAGCCGAAGCTCCTTAAGGATTCATAGCAAATAAAACCAGACCAGGATCCTCCACAAACTTCCTATTTTCAACAAGATATTTCCAAGTTCGAAAGCCTATCACAACCATAATTGCAGAATATGACACTGAACAAAACGGTCCCTGATTAAAAATCTATCAAGAAAACATTTGCTCTAAAAGTGGGATATATGAGCATAGTACAACGAAAACTGGGGGAGGAATCATCACTCCAAGCTTACGGATCAGGTTTAATGTTAGCACATGTTTGTGAGTGAGCACACTTTAGGAATGTGATAGATACAATGAACTCTTTCTGCCTCTGTGCCATCAACACAGGGTCTGTCTAACCGAAGGGCTACAGTAAGCAAATGTCGGACGATGCACACAGGCTGCCTTGATGCAAAAGACAGAATTTGGCCTGTTCCAGACTGCCAAAATAAAGCTGCTTGGGGTCTCTTTGGAGGTATGCTGTTTAAATGATGCATGCATCCTAAGAATCCAGAAGCTGCACCAAAGCTGCCCTCCGGTGCTTAGGAATGGAGTGTGGCTTTGGAGCGACCTCCGAACTCTTAGGACCCATGCGTCATTTAAAGAGCATACCTCCAAAGAGACCCAAAGCAGCTTTATTTTGGCTGTCTGTAACAGGCCATAGACTTGTTAAAAAGTGTGGATTAATTTCAAACCTCTTACTATGTCGGCACATCAGAGTAAAGTTTATTTTTGTCTATTTACTACTCTGTCTCTTGAATGTACACGCCACATTTTTGCCCTTTTGCACTTCGGACTTTTGTTCCAATAATTGCACTGTTTTGATCATATTATCTCAGTAGTTATATTTTTTTATTCTATTTTATACTGGTCAATGACTGCATAAACGACGGATTGATTCTGTGCCACATTTATATAAGAGCATATCCACAGCAACAATACCGTGATACGTTTAAGTACAGCCAGCCCTCCGCATTTGCAGCTTTGACTTTTGCGGGTTTGATTATTTACGGTTTTGAGCAATACGTTCTCTCTAGGAATCTCTAGGTCTTCCAGTGCAACTCTGCCAGAAGTTGATCGTAGAGTTGTGTTGGAGAACCTAGACTTCTCTAGGCATTTGTAGGTCCTCCAGAATGATTCTGTGACCAACGTCTGGCAGATGTTGACCATAGAGTTTTCCTGGAGGACCTGGGGATCCCTAGAAAGATGTTCTCTTAGGAAAAAGAAGAGTACAGTGGTACCCCGGGTTACGAAAATAATTCGTTCCGCGGCGCCGTTCGTAACCCGAAAGCTTTCGCAAGCCGAAAAAGCCATAGGCGCTAGCGCAGGAAAGCCGCGATTTCGTGTGAAAAAGCGCCGAAAAGCACCAAAAATTTTTTCGTAACCCGAAAAAACCTTCGTAACCCGGAACAGTTTTTTCCTATGGGGTTTTTTCGTATCCCGGGAATTTCGTAAGGCGGTGCTTTCGTATCCCGGGGTACCACTGTATTGTTGTTGTTTTTAAATTGGGGTTTTTCCAACATTCACGGGGTCCTTCATCCTTAACCCCAGCAGGGACGTAGCCAGGATTTTAGGAAGGGGGGGGTTTCCAGACTAAGTGCCACCATTATAATGGGGCTTGGGCGCGGTGGCACAGCAGCACGCACCATTCATTTTTCTAATGGAAGGGGGGTCCGGACCCAAAAAACCCCTCCTTGGCTACGTCTCAGACCCCAAGAAACCCCCTTGGCTATGTCCCGGACCCCAAGAACCCCCCTTGGCTACATCCCGGACCCCAAGAGCCCGCCCTTGGCTACGTCCCGGACCCCAAGAACCCCCCCCCCCTTTGGCTACATCCCTGACCCCAGCAAATGTGGAGGAACCACTGCATTTCAAATGGAATAGGTTTGTAATTTGCCATTGATGTTAACTCTCATTGAACCAGCTTCAATTCTGGTGACCTTATGAATGTGAGACCTCCTATTAAAACACCTTAATCTGCTAAGGATCGCAATACCAACCTAATAATTATGAATTGCGATGGCACCAGTACTCAGGTTAGGAGGATGCCCAGCTGCAGCCTAGATGTCTGTTCTAAGGCTATCTTAGTTGTGTCTGACCATACACTTTCCAAGGATAACTCTGCAGAAAGCCTTTTCTTTTCAGCCAGACATGAATGCACTTTTGATCCCCGCTGACATGTTACTGAAGAAATTACATCAAGAAAGAGGGACCAGACCAGACTGTTGGCTGGGTAGAGACTTTGCACACATTTCCTCCACATTAAAATTCTGCAAGTCCTTGCAAATAGTTTTGGCTTTGGCTGATTTGCACAGCATCGGGTCAGGAAAGCACCCCGATTCCACGACCGCTCTACTGTTTCAACGGGGTCATAGCAGTGGCATAGGAAAATAAGCCAGCTTTAATTGATACCCAAGCTGCTAAGCTGCTGAATTTAAACCTCCCTTCCTTGTAAATGCATGGCCCTGTTTGCTGAAAGGTGCCAGAGACCATAACATTCTTTTTGCAGTTGTAGCAACTGAAAAATTCATGCCATGCTTTCCAAGCCTGACAGTTTCTCTGCTGCCAGTGTTACATTTCTAAAATGAGAAAGTCTCATGCCACACTCCTTCTGGATCCCATCTTCTTAGGCCAGATGGGTTTACTTCCTCAGCATTGGGGACCATGAGTAGGAGAGTGTTTTAGAATTCATACTCTAATCCCTTGCATTCACTACCATGATCAAAATATCCCTTTTAATATTAAGTTGATATCAAAGATCGACTGGGATTAAGGAGGGCTAGTCCATGGGGTAACATTGGCGCAGCTACGACGGATTCCTATCTGAATCTGTGAAGAGGTGCTGCCAGCTGGAGTAAGTTACTTGGTGGTCGATGTCAGACGAAGACAGAGTAATAGGTACTGATACAAAGGCAAAGTTAATTTGGGCTATCTTCCACTTCTTATCAGCCCAAAGGAAAGCCCTTAAACTCCAGGTGAATGCAGATAAAGGAGCACAAAGGGACAATCTTTCAGATGCTATCTTTGGATGCAAGAGAGAGTCTGGGAAAGCGCATTACAGTTGGCCGTCCGTGAAGTTCCCAGTGAGATGCCTGTCATAGATATAAGGACATGCTGACATCCGAGGGAAGACTGACAAGCCCACAATTAACTGTCATCCTCTTCCCAAGCCTTAATAGCATCGACAGACAGCCTCCAAGCAAATGAAGAGAAGAAAGATCCTGCTATGTGACAGCCTTCGGAAAGAACACCCGTAAATGCCATTGCTGTATTAGAAATGTCACGAGCCAACGGAAGAAGCCCTGATCAGAGAGACAAGCATCATGCCACCTGCTTTAAGGTTATTTGAAACCTGTCATTTCTATTAACAAGCGAACCACAAATGGGATCAGTCATTAGTTTGTTTTTGCAGCCTACAGATGTTTGTTTGCAGTGTGGCGGTGCTACTGGTGGGGAGAAATCGGGGCCTGGCTTCATGCTTATTATCAGCTGCTGCTGGCTACTGGCTTCAGCAAAGAGCCGGCGTCGATGCTCCTTTGTGTCTGCTCATTATTGGCTGGCGGTACAGAGCCGAGCTGAACGGACACTGGCACAAACTGAATGCCTTTCCGATTTCTCAGAGCAGGCCAACAAGAAATTTTACACACACACACATCTCAGTAGATTTAATTAAAATCACAGGGAGCAGATGGGGAAGACAGAAAGCAAACGCAACCAGAGAGCACTCTTCTGTCTAGGTCTTAGCACTTTAATGAAGCTGGTGCAGCTTGAACTTCTCCTCCCAAGCTCACCTCCCTTCATTGCCCCTGTCTGGAAGCTTGACGCCTGCTTATGTAACACAGCCAATCTTAAAGCAACACCTGAAAAGAGAGAGAGAGAGATCTGCAACAGGGATGTAAAGCTTCCTTCCGTTAATGTTTCGCTACTTTGCTCGGCCTGGTGCTCTGTTTCTCCGACAGGGAGAATTTCCTACAATGAACTGTAGAGTTGGAGTATGTACTTTAAGGTTCTTTGTTGAGACTTTTGTGTTGATGCGAGGGTAGGTGTACTGATGGTAACACAATTCTGCAGCATCCCAAAGGTGCACAAAAACGTGAAGTCGAAGGCTTTCATGGCTGGCATCCATAGTTTTTTGTGGGTTTTGGGGGCTCTGTGGCCATGTTCTAGAAGGGTTTCTTCCTGACGTTTCACCAGCATCTGTGGCTGGCATCTTCCGGGAATGTACCCCACTCTCTTCCATGCCAGCATTCTCTGAAGATGCCAGCCACTGATGCTGGCGAAATGTCAGGAAGAAACTCTTCTAGAACATGGCCACATAGCCTGAAAAAACCTTTTAATAATGTGCACAAAACCTCTGTGCAAGCTTTCAAAACCAAAGATTTCATTATCGGGCAAAGAGATTAAAAAATAAGGGAGATGTAAAGCAAGGAAAATCAACCTGGAATACTGTGTCCAGTTCTGGGCACCACCATTCAAAAAGGACATTGAGAAACTGGAGCGTGTCCAAAGGAGGCCGACTAAAATGGTGAAGGGTTTGGAAACCATGTCTTATGAGGAATGGCTTAGGGAGCTGGGGATGTTTAGCCTGGAGAAGAGAAGGTTAAGAGGTGATATCATAGCCCTGTTTGAATATTTGAAGGGATGTCACATTGAGGAGGGAGCAAGCTTGTTTTCTGCTGCTCCAGAGAATAGGACAAGGAGCAATGGATGCAATCTATAGGAAAAGAGATCCCATCTCAACATCCCCAGGCCTTAGTCTCATTCTTTCATAGCTATCTTTACCAGTCCTAATATCCTTCTGATACCTTGACTGCAATCTCTGTTCTGGTTAATTATGAATCCATGGTAGGAGAAATCTTTCACTCGTTCTATTTCTTTGCTTTCTAGATTGAATTTATATAAATCCTCTGCGGTCATTGTTTTTGTGTTGTTGTTGTTTTTAAATGCTCAGCGTTTAAGCCTGCCTTTGCACTTTCTTCTTTAACTTTCCTTAGTAATTATTCTAAGCCTTTGTTGTTTTCTGCTAGTAATATGGTGTTTTTTTCCCACATCTTAAATTGTTGATGTTCCCCAAATCTTTGCTCCTTCTGAATCTAAACCTGCTCTTCAAATGATGTTTTCTGTATGCAGGTAGAATGCAGCCTTGATTCACCTCTTTGCCAAATGGGAACAGGGACGTAGCCAAGCAGGGGGGTGTTCTTGGGGTCCGGACCCCCCCTTCCATTAGAAAAATGAATGGTGTGTGCTGCTGCGCCGCCGCACCCAAGCCCCATTATAATGGTGGCACTTAGTCTGGACCCCCCCTTCCTAAAATCTTAGCTACGTCCCTGATGGGAACCATTCTGTTTCTCCATATTCTGTTTTAAGAGTAGACTCTTGTCCTCAGTATAGGTTACTCCTCAAGACAATCAAATCTACTGGCACTCCCATTTCTTTAAGAGCATTCCATAGCTTTTCATGATCTATGCCAGGGGTCGGCAACCTACGGCCCGCGGGCTGGATCCGGCGCGGCGAGGCCTTGGGACCGTCCCCAGCCCGGTTCTGCCGCCGATTGCCGCCCCCGCTGCAGCTTCTGCGCTGCTCCGGATGCCATTTTGAGTTCGGCCCCCCAGTTGTCTGAGGGACAGCAACCCGGCCCCCGGCTCAAAAAGGTTGCCTACCCCTGATAATGCAGACAAAGGCTTTACTGTAATCTATAAAGAACTTGCTGAGTTTCTTCTAAAATTCCTCGAAACGATCCACTATCCATCCTATATCTGCAATGTGGTCCCTAGTGCATCTTCCTTTCCTGAACCATGCTTGCAGTTTTGGGATCTCCTGCTCCGTATCTGGTATCAGTCTCCACCGGAGAATTTTGAGCATAACTTTGCAAGTATGGAAATCAATGCAATGGTCCTATAGTTACTGCAATCTTTTGTGTCACCTTTTTTGTGGAATGTATATGTGGAATGGCATGGAGGCGCACTATCCACGATGCGGCAGCCTTTTTCGAAAGCTCACGCCGAACGAGTCTCGAAGAGAAACGACAACGCAGAAAGAACCGCAACCCAGAAACATCACCCAAGGAGACTTTCTGCTGTGCTTTCTGCAACCGGACCTGTTTGTCCCGGATTGGCCTTTTTAGTCACCAACGCGCTTGTACAAAGCGCGGGATCATGAGTCCTTCCTGAATCTTCGTTCGCGAAGCAAAGCCAGAGAGAGATATCAATCAATTCCAATCTGTTGGCAATTGTCCCCATTTCCATATTCGTTGACAGATTTTAGTTAGAACTTGAGTTGATGCTGTCTGCGTGGACTGTAGCAATTCAACCGGAGTATAATCTGTTCCTAGTGACTTATTCCTCCCAATTGCTTTGAGTTCAGCAATTGCCTTGCTTTCCAGGCTTTGGGTTTGTTTCCATATGACTCTTCTTCCCATGTGTCATTCATTCTTTCATCTGTTTTATATAGCTTCTCTGTACATTACCCTCATCATCTTTTTAATTTTTGTCCCAGTTTTGTAATAGATTCCTCTTCTGATCGTAGAGCATCCCCAACCTTGGTCTGAATAGCTCTCTGAATTCCCAACTCTTGTGACAGAGGTCTCTTGTTCTTCCTTGTTGGCCGTTGTCCTCTATTTTTCTGCCATAGTAATTCTCTTCATCCTTGCACACTAGTTGTTGAACTTTATCTTTCATGGCCCTGCTTCCCTTCCTCTCTCTCCTTTCTTTTGCTTCTCATCTTTCCGTTACTGATTGAAGTGTTTCTTCTGTTATTCGTTGCTTCTTCTCTTTCTTTTTGGTCACAGATAGCATCGTGTTGCACTCTTCTTTTATTGGCTTCTCACCATAGTTCTTCTGGTTCCCAGTTGATTATGCTCCTTCCTCCTTGTTTTACAAAGGAAATTAAGTCGGGGAGCTCGAAAGCCACAAGATATAATGAATGCAACCTATAAGGCGATGCACACTTAATAAACAAAAACAAAAAACTATTCTTCCTTAAACTATCTCTGCTGAAATTATTTATGCAATGTTAAGAGAAAGAGAGATACAGAAAGAGAGACAGAGCTTTGCAAACGCATTTTGCTCAGCTAAGTTCCCTACTATATTAATCTTATTATTCTTTGAACCAGTTAACTGGCAATGCCAAGTGCAATTTGTATTCGGAGGCAAAGCAAATGCTCTGAACCGATTATCTCAATATGAACCGTGGCCATCCCTGATATTGTTGAGCCTGAAAGGCCATCTTCCTCCTGAATAGGGTTCCCATATGCCTTTCGGAGTTGCGCGACACAATGTTGCGTCTCCTTTGCAAAGGATAAATTAAGCGTGTGAAAGTCTTAGCAAAGCCCTCATTTTCCAGTTAATCAAATCTCCCCCTAATCAAATTAGCAGAGATAATTCCTCTGGATGCACGGCGCAAGGGGTTGGGGAGCGTCATTCTTCTCTTTCGGAGTTGAAAGGAGGAAACAGTGGGGTGCTTTTCTCCTCTGCTTGAGTGGGCCTAAATAGGGGACTTGTCGAGAAAGATGGGCCGAGGTAAACTTTGGCAGCATTTGCGATTCCCAGCTCATTAAATTGTCTGCCTCTAAGGCCACCTCCAGGGACCGTTGAAGCGTTCTGTAATGAGATACTTGTTTAATTATCTTTCAAAGGCTGGACATCTGCGACAAACCACCCCGTTTCCAACCCCACACAGACAAACCCATCAATAGACTTTAGGCTTCTCTCTCTGGTTTGATGGAGTGTTTTCCATTGAATAAACCAGATAATAAATTTCGGAGAGAAAGGAACAATCGCCATTAACTGGGCGCTCTCCAAAGAGTCAAAGTCCATCATGAAAATTCAATAGCAGCTGAGCTAAATGGATAAATGTTCACAGTCAACCTTTTTTAATTGATTTCCCTTCACGAAATGATCTAGTCTCTCTGAAGCTAGCCATTCCCGGAGCCCCTCTTTTAGTCCCTCTTTTCATTCCAAAGACGTTTGGAAGCAGTGAACAAAATGGATTAACTGAAATATTAATCTCCCTCAAGAGCAAAGACGTACAACACACCAGAAGCCCAATATCCCCAAACACGATTCCTACACAATCCCATTCGTTGCAATGGGGAGGAGGGTTGTGTTTGTGCAATGTGTGTGTTTGGGGGGGAGTGCAGTTTCTTATACACAGAGAGAGAGAGAGAGAGAGAGAGAGAGAGAGAGAGATCAGTTCTCAAGAGAGTTGCAGGGCCATAAAAGAACAAACCACAGTTTTCACTTTCTTCGGCGTAGTCCCGAAACTGACCCTCATTGAAAACCATTCACCGTATCCTGACACCATCAGGACCTCTGAAGCCCTTCCCGCTATAATAGAAATTCAATGCAGATATTGTTATGTCTCTTTTGCTCAGTCACTTTTGCTTAAGCCGTAATGAGCCCTGAAACAAGCTGTAATGAAAGCTGTCTCGACAATATTTTCACTTTAATGCTTTATTATGTCTTTGAATATGTTTTAAGGAGTAATATTCTAGCGCTTGCTTTCCCTCTTTCTCCCCCTCCACCTTTCTGACTTGGAGGGTGTGTTATATGCATGTGTGTGGACAAATGCGGGGACGTAGCCAAGGGAGGGGGGTCCTTGGGGTCCGGACCTCCCCCCCTTCCATTAGAAAATGAGGAGGGAGCAAGCTTGTTTTCTGCTGCTCCAGAGATTAGGACCCGGAGCAATGGATGCAAGCTCCAGGAAAAGAGATTCGAGCTCAGCATTAGGAGGACCTTCCTGACAGTAAGGGATGTTCGACAGTGGAACAAACTCCTTCCTCGGAGTGGAGTCTCCTTCTTTGAAGGTCTTCAAGAAGAGGCTGGATGACCATCTGCTGGGGATGCTTTGATTTGGATTTCCTGCATGGCAGAGGGTTGGACCGGATGGCCCTTGTGGTCTCTTCCAACTCTATGATTCTATGAATGGTGCATGCTGCTGCGCCGCCGCGCACAAGCCCCATTATAATGGTGGCACTTAGTCTGAACCCCCCCTTCCTAAAATCTTGGCTACGTCCCTGACAAATGTGTGCACGAATAATCTTCTCCTACCCTCCAGCTCCCGTCAAAGGTCTTTTTACGGTGGTCAGGGCACTGAATAATTTTGGGATTTTGGATCATGTTGTACTTTTGCTGTATGGACAACATGGCTATCCCTGGTCATGTCATCAAAGGTCTTGCGAAGCCATGTGAAAAGCCACAATATCTAAGGCACGTGTGTGTGGCAAGGACATGCATTCAATCCAGTTGGATCCTGATTTCAGGCTTCAGAAAATGGGCCACATCTGCTCCTTTAGTCCCAAATCTCAAAGCTCCCACTGATCAGCATTTCATTTTAAAATGCTGTAACTGTTGTTCTGTTTGTTGATGCTGGATGAAACGTTCAGATACAGTGTCCACTTAGGAACCTGCCAAATTTAAGACCGACAGGCCAAAATAAAGCTGCTTCGGGTCACTTTGGAGGTATGCTGTTTAAATGACACTCGCATCTCAAGAGGCCAGAAGCTGCGCCAAAGCTGCACTCTAGTCCTTAGGACCGGAGCGTGGTTTTGGCACAGCTTCTGGCCTCTTAGGACTCATGCAGCATTTAAACAGCATACCTCCAAAATGAACCGAAGCAGCTTTATTTTGGTCTGTTTGTTCGGGCCCTAAGTTTGCTTCTTGGTGCAACTGGATGAAATTTGCAAGGAAAGTTTCCATTCCTTAAAGATATCAAGCCTGCATTGTAAGACATGGAAAGAGCAAAGAATGTTCTTCGTGCAAGAATGGTTTCTTCCAAAGTGTAGTCTTTGGAAACCACCTCCTAAGCATTCTCTGGGATTAAAATATGGATTTGTTAGTCGCTCAGTTGAACTCCCTCCCTCTTTCCCTATCCTCAGATTGTTTTCATAGAAACAACCCTAAACTATGGTGTTTATTATGCTTCCCCTTGTAATCTAGATCTTACATGAAGTTTTTTCCTTGGGGCTCAGCTTCAGTTCTTTTAGCTTTGGAAGGAAGCTTGCTTTACTCAAAGTACTCAGACTAGTTCTGATTCAGCTCAGATTTGGGGCGATGTCCAAATCTGATACGCTTCCATATTTTGTGGGCTGCTTTACCACACGTCAGACCTCAGAACTGAGCTGTTTGAAACACACACACATACACACACACACACATGTATATAGTGGGCACTTCCTATATGTGGGGGATCCGTTCCGGACCCCCCGTATATGGGAAAAAACGCCTATACTGGAATCCTATGGTGGCGTGCTCCCATGCAGCAGGCATTGCAGTGACCATTGCATTAATCTCGCCGCATACAAAGTGGTGCTCTAAATCCTACAACAAAGACTTCTATCATATAGGGAGTAAGAAATACAAGACGTTCAAGCTGGGTTTAGAAAAAGGGGCACTAGTGATCATATTGCAAACGCATGTTGGAAAACGGAGCGCATCAAAGAATTTAAAAAAGAACATCTGCCTGTGCTTTAAAGATTATAGCCAAGCCTCTGATTGTATAGATCATGACAAACTATGGTTCGCTCTTAAAGAACTGGATGTACCACAACAGCTCTTTATCCTAATATGTAACCTATAGGACAAGAGGCCACTGTTAGGACAGAATAGGGAGAAAAGGAACGGTTTCCAGTTGGCAAGTGGGATCACACAAGGCTGCATTTTGAATCATCCAGGTATGCTGTTTAAATGATGCATGCATCCTGAGAATCCGGAAGCTGCACCAAAGCTGCCCTCCAGTGCTTAGGAACGGAGTGTGGCTTTGGCGCGACCTCCAGACTCTTAGGACCCATGCATTATTTAAACAGCATACCTCCAAAGAGACCCAAAGCAGCTTTATTTTGGCAGTCTGGAACAGGCCATAATTTTACAAACTGCATTTCGTCATATGCTCACGCATATGAATAGGGTTGATGGGAAATAAAAATCCAGATGAGGAGGATTCCATACATATCCAACTGCCATTTCATATCAATACCCAAAGAATCTCTGTAGTAACGACCTGACTTTTTAATTCTGATGACCAGAGACCTTGCAATAATCAAGCCTTCAGTGTGAAGTGGATGTATATGTACTGTCAGCCTCCATCCGGCCTCATCATTTGGCTTTGCAGCATGGCTGAAATGATAACAAATGAAGAACCTATTTGATTCCTTGCAAGTACACAGAGATACTGCAATAGCTCCTGGGGATTGGTGTGTGTTTTGGGGGACTGGATGGGACGATGATGGAGAAGTCAGATGGGATGTCCAAGCAACCAGCTAATGGATGAAGCTGTTTAAATATAATTCAGACAGGCCAAAGTTTTAGCCTCCCCCCAAAAAACTGACCTTGCTAATACAGAATGTAGAGCCTTTGCCAGCTAATCAGCAGACTGTAAATCAAGGCTTCCAGCTGTGGGCAATGATCTGTGGCAGGAATGAATGAGTGGGTTTTAGCAGCCAGGATCTGGAGCCTACTATCTGTAGGTGACAGCTGTCACTCTCTACCGAGGCCAAAGCTGAGTCCCCCATTTAAAATGCTGATCAGATTACCAGAGCTGTATAGTAAGACGATTTACACAGACCTGGTGTATATGTTGCATGCGGGCATGTGCACACATGCATATGGAGGAAGGCTATGGTATGAAATTAGAAGATTCTGCTTAGATTGTGAATGTCATTGAAATGTAACTGGTGCTCGTAAGCGGCCTAGTTTTTCAACTCCCATCAGGGAGGCAAAGTGCAAGAATGTGCTTTCCATCTACCAAAGCCAACTGGATTGGCAGTCAAATATTGATTCAACAGTGATGGCTGGACAACATCTCCCACTGCACCTGATGGCAAGAGCTACAGATTAGACAGGATACAGGCCATGGCCAAGTCTGCTTTCCTATCCATGCTTGACAGCATCTTCCAGTTGCCCTGCCTGACATCTTCAGTTAAGAACTCTTGCAAGACAGGGATATGCATTTGCAACCCATCAGCTTTCCAATGACCAGCTCATGTGCTCCACTGTACCATGCTCTTAAAGCCTTCTCCCCAAAATGCAATTCAACACAATCTTCAAAGTAACAAGAAGGAAACTGCAGGGGGGAAATCAAAATGTTTGCACACCATTCACAAAACCCCTGACACCCATCCATTTACTCTGCCTACAGGTTCAAGGCCCATAGATTAGGAACCTCTGCAATAAAGGGATATGCATTTGCAATGGAATCATAGCATAGAATCATAGAGTTGGAAGAAACCCCAAGGGCCATCCAGTCCAATGACCTGCCATGCAGGAACTCTCAACTAAAGCATCCCTGACAGATGGCCATCCAGCCTCTGCTTAAAGACCTCCAAAGAAGGAGACTCCACTACACTCCAAGGGAGTTTGTTCCACTGTTGAACAGCCCTTACTGTCAGGACCTTCCTCCTAATGTTGAGGTGGAATCTCAAATTGAGGTGGAACAGATAAATAGACACACTAAAGGCAATGCATCATGCAAGCTTTTGACGCTTCGTTGGTTTTTTTTAATCAGGAAAAAGACGTTAAAATCATACAGGAGAAGAAAGGTGATGATATTATAGGATGAGTGACACCTGGCTTGACAACAATGGCATCCCTGGGCTTGGCTTCGCCAGGAGCGGGGGGCAGTGGGGAATAAACTGTGCTGGTCACCCAGCAAAACCGCCACTGGGGACATCATGCTGTCGCCTCTGGATGGCCTTTTGGGATCTGGTGTGACTATTTGGGGGAGCATCTGTTCTAGACCCCAAACAGAAGACACTGACACAGCAGCAGGTGGAATCTCGTTTCCTGTATCATACTCAAGACTGAGCAAGCTTGTTTTCTGCTCCTCCAGAGACTAGGACACAGAGCGATTGATTCAAACCACAAGAAAACATATTCCATGTAAACATTAGGAAGAAAAGAGCTGCTTGACTCTGGAATATGCTACCTTGCAGCAGGGACGTAGCCAGGATTTTGGGAAGGGGGGGTCCAGACTAAGTGCCACCATTATAATGGGGCTTGGGTGTGGTGCAGCAGCAGCACACACCATTCATTTTATCTAACGGAAGGGGGGGTCCGGACCCCAAGAACCCCCTCTTTGCTACGTCCCTGCTTGCAGTATGGTGAAGTCTCCTACTGTAGCAGTTTGAAACAGAGGCTGGAGGGCCATTTGCCATGAGTGCTTGGACTGTGTATCCCTGCATGGCAGGGAATTGGACTTGCCCTTGGGGATGGACCTCATGGGAGTTTAAGGCCTGATACAGACAGGTCAAAATAAAGCTGCTTCGAGTCACTTTGGAGGTATGCTGTTTAAATGATACATGCATCCTAAGAGTCCAGAAGCTGCACCAAAGCCATGCTCCAGTCCTTCTATTAAGGGGAAGAAGAAAGGGAGTGGCATCTGCCTTCATTGAGATCTTTCAATACCATCTTAACTAACAGCGGAGTAACATCTGAGAGAGACTGTAGGCCTCTAATAACACTTTTTTTTGCTCCTTTGTGCATTTTAACAACTTTGCTTGATGAAAAAGCCAACGAAGCTTCAAAAGCTTGCATGGTGCGTTTTCTGCATTTTGGTTGGCCAATCAAGATATCGCTCCTTGGTGAATTTTGTTGTACTTAAATGCATGCCCAACATGACCAACCCTGAATGTTTCATAAAGAGGGTTCCATCTGAATTTGTCCGCAAGTGAATGCTATTAGTATTAAGTGGATATAGAAATGGCTTAGCTTTTTGCATTTCATATTTGTAGCTATCCATAACCCACCTGATGAGAAGATTACCTTTCTTTGGCAGTCGAGATTGTTGTGTTTGCCGCTCGAAGTAGCCATTATCCTAAAACGCTCTGGACATGGTGTCATTCTTAGGGAAGAAAACCTGTGGGATCGGATGCAATTTTGCCACCCCAAACATCCAAGAGTAATAATATATAGTACAATTCTGGGATTTCATGAACAACAATATGGTGGTAGTGGTGGCTGCAGTGTGGAAAAGTCACCAGTGAACTGGAAATCCCAGATGTAAAGTTCACTTTGCACCCTCACCAAAGCCTTGTCCAAATGTCACCCAACCACAAAGCGCCATTGCTTCCCCCGACGTTTTCTTTCTCCTGGTTGTACCCTGGCCTAGTTTGAATGTCTTTAAGAAGAAGATAGTGCTGTTCCAGACTGCCAAAATAAAGCTGCTTGGGGTCTCTTTGGAGGTATGCTCTTTAAATGATGCATGGGTCCTAAGAGTCCGGAGGTTGCGCCAAAGTCACACTCCATTCCTAAGCACTGGAGGGCAGCTTTGGTGCAGCTTCCGGATTCTTAGGACCCATGCATCATTTAAACAGCATACCTCCAAAGAGACCCAAAGCAGCTTTATTTTGGCAGTCTGGAACAGGCCTAAATACATTTTTGGAAGAAAAGTCTATAAATGGATGATACAACGATGATTGTTTTTACTTATATCCTGCCTTTTCCCTTGGAATCACAAGGGGGCAACTGTATGGTGACCCCATGAATGTCTTAGTTTTCTTAAGCCATGAATATGTAGAGGTGGTTTTGCCAGTTCCTTCCTCTGATATATCGTTTACAACGACTGTTGTTGGATGCCATCTTGAGGACCTAAACACACTAAGCAGGATCAAGCTTGGTTAGTATTTGGATGGGAGATGCCCAACAACAGTTGTTTCCATCCCAAAATGGGACGCTTTGAAACAGTTCCCAGAAATGGCATCACCTAGAGCCTGATGGGAACGCAATGGGAACGCTCAGTGGCGTCGTCATCGTTGTTCCCTGTGCGGTAAACTAGCATTCTGGGCCCCATCGGGTTCCCATCATGCTCCGTGCGCGCCCCCGCGCATGCCCGTTGTAACGCATCGGGGAACATTTTATCCCCGGTGCGATAAACTTCTATGATGGAAATGTCAGGAAGAAACTCTTCTAGAACATGGCCACATAGCCCGAAAAACCCACAGAAAACTATGGATGCCGGCCATGACAGCCTTCGACTTCACATCAGATGGGATCCTTTAGTGTGTTTAGGTCCGCAAGATGGGAATTAGGGATGACAAATAATGTTTGGGGTGTTAAGGTTCGTGCTAATGCTAACCACTTTGTGCTTCTCGGCCTTCATGGTGAGTATATAAGTGTATGCAAGATAGAAAATATATATGGAACACACCTACATATTTCCACATGAAAGAAAAGACGTTGTATAGCTGATATAAACAAATAGGAGTATTTTTGTTTCACTGTTTGGCAAAATGGCACTTTCCTCCCCCTTTTTTTTCGCTCCCCAAAAAAGCACGGGGCAGTTCACTCTCATGCAAAGGCTAAACTCAGAGTCATTTACAGTCGGCCCTCGCCTTACGCGGGGGTCTGTTCCGGATCCCTCCGCATAAGGCGAATTCCGCCTATGCTCAAGCCCCATTGGAAACAATGGGGTTCGTGCACGGCGGCGCGGGGGGCGCAACAGGCATGCGCGCCCATTCAATTGAATGGGACGTGCTGCCCCTTCCACCCCTTCTGCCCCTTCCGCCCCGTGGCTTGAGCGCGTACGCTCAAGTCCGCGTAAAGCACACCTGCGTATGGCGCGGGCGCGCTGTACAATTTTTCTACATTGGCAACAAGAATGTTAACATTTATCAATATTCTTTACATTCTTTACAGAGAATGTGTCAGAGAGAGAGAAGGGAAATGGAGACCCACGCCTTTTTGCCTCTGGTTTTATCCACCGCTGGCTCTGGCTCTGGCAGATTTTCTACTAATGCACCCCACCGGCATAAAAAGATTCCCCGTTACTGACTTAAGAAGTTTAAACGTTTTAAGACGACTTTGATTATGTTTGTTCAAAAATACGTAACGCTGCCGCTGTGTTATATTTATGTATTTTAAAAAGCATCAGTGGTGCTAAAATACTTTACAAATTGCAAGACGATAGATTTCCTCCCCAAGGAATTGAGAACCTAAAATTGCAGAGTGCAAATAAGAGAGAGATAGAGGCAAAGATATAAAGTAGGGAAGCAAACATGCTTAGGCTTTGTTATCACAGGGCTTGGAGATGAAGGAATGATGCCAAAGGCTGCATGAAAATGGCAATCAATCAATCAATCAATAAAATTGCAGATGACTATAATTTGGAGGACTAATTATAATTTGACAGCAATTGAAATGGAGTCTAGGCCAAGACTCCCTTTGAAAAACAAAAATGCACATTTAATCTTTGTCGTACCCTATGTTGAGCCTTAGGGAGAGGTGGGTAAGAAATGATGATGATGATGATGATGATGATGATGATGATGATGATGATGATAGACCCCCTTATCCACTGACTCTTGATCCACGGATTCAAGCATCCACGGTTTGAAAATATTATATATATATATATATATATATATATATATATATATTCCAAAAAGCAAACTTTGATTTAGCCATTTTATATAAGACACAGCATTTTACTGTGCCATTTTATTTACTGGGACTTGAGAATCCATAGATCAGTGGTTCCCAAACTCTGTTCCTCCAGATGTTTTGGACTTCAGCTCCCAGAATCCCTGACCACTGGCCAAAGTGGCTGAGGCTTGTGGGAGTCGAAGTCCAAAACACTTGGAAGATTAGAGTTTGGGAACCACTGCCATAGATGGTCCTGGAGCCAAACTCCAGTGGATACCAAGGCCCTCTTGTAATAATAATAATAACAATAACAATAATACAATGTTGCACGTTTTCAAAGCTTGTATAATATATTTTATGCTTTGGAGTTGACCCAATAAAGATATGGCTGCTTGTGGATTTTTAAAATCAGCAAGATGGCACTAACAATAGCAACAGCAGTGGCATTTCCCTCTGGATGCATTATGCGCCCATTGCACAGAGAGGGACCCAACCCCCTTCCAGTTGGGCAGGTGTTGAGCTGGACAGGCACCGAAAAAAGCCACAGCGCTTTCCGCATAATCGATCGGGGCTCCTTTGAGGCTTTGAGAAAGCCTACAAGGAGCTGAGTGCTTTCCCCACCTATTGACATTTACAAAGCATGTTAAATCATGCATGAGGAGCCTCGGGCACATGTAGTTCACAAAACACATCTCTGCGTTCCCAGGGAGTTTGAGCTGACCAACACGCTTTATTAGAACCGACAGTGAAAGACAGGAGTTGCTACATCAGGAGGACGGATGCAGTGTTGGGATGACAAGCAAAGCGTTGGTAAGAGGTATTATGCAGATCATCCGTCGAGGCACGCTTGTTAAATACGCTTTCCTCTTTTTGCGTCTCCTGTTTTTGTTCGGGGAGCTATTTCCTCCCATATTCCTCAATTCTGTGAGGAGGCCAGTTTGGTGAGGATCCTCCAAAACGTTGAGTGATGCATGTTTTGTGCTCATACCTATTTATTAAACTATTTGTGTCCTGCCCTGCATCACAAGATCTCAAGGCGGCCTACAAATAATATAAACCACCATGCTGTTTTGGCACATCGGGATCAGTTATATTTGCTCTTCTGTTGTACAAATGATTAAGGACTGAATAACTAGCCTTCTTGATTTTTGCAGCAGCTGCCTAATTTTCCTAGGTAAGAGGTGTTCGGTTTGCGCTAAATGTGATTGCACATCCCAAGAAGGAACAGGTCCATAGTCTGGGGATACTCCTTGATCCACCAACGGAGTTTATCACACGGGAGGAAATTCTCTTAATTTCGAATGAAAAGAAAGTGGGGACAGAACGCATTCAGGTGAATTCGCTAGTTTGGCAAATTTACGTGAATTCGAATTGCGCTCGAACTGACTTCCCATTGCCCGAAAATAGCTTGCCATTGCCCGAAATTGCGAGTGATCACCTCTCACACAATAAAGTTAAACCCCATGATTGCGTTCGGACTGACTTCTCATTGCCCAAAATTGCGTGTGGTAGTCTATCACGCAATAACGTGAAACCCCATGAT
>CM028782.1:3881002-3903746 GCA_016801065.1 Sceloporus tristichus | reverse complement strand
TTATACTTCCAATTTCCCTTGTCTGATAACATCTTATGTCACTTGAGTTCTGACTAGCCTTGATAGCATAAAATTACAATCTGGTTGATATGACTCTATGGGACAGAGGTGTCTGACTCTGTTTAACCATGCACTAGTAACTGCCCAGCCAGATTCTTCTAACGTATTATATGTGAAGTCACCTTCGATGATGGTCAGAAAACGTTTAGTCGGTGCAAAATAGGACAGTGAGGATGCTCATATGGGACTCACTATTTTTAATATATATATATATATATATATATATATATATATATATCGCTACAAATGCTTTTTAACATGATCATATATAAACATATACTGACTTCAATCAATCAATCAATCAATGACTTCAAAAAGTATAAGTGACATTTCTTATAAAATAAAACATACAAATCAATCTGTTTCATCCATCTTAATCTATTTCGGATCTCTTCCCCTTTATTGAAAATTATAAGTCACGTATCTTATTGTAGATTTCTGACTCCCTAGTTGCTTACAGCTTTTTATAACTGCCACTTTCCCTTGGTTTTCTATTTATGCCCCAATTAATTCTACTACTTCTAAACTCTACTTTCGTTGCCTTTCTATCTTTCTTAGTTCACGATAGTCTCCAAGTATCTCAGGATTCTCTTTCTTTTCTTTCTCCTTCCTACCTTTGTACTTTCTCATTTCTTTTGACGTATATTTATTCCGGTTTCTATTTTGTTTAAGCTTGTCCGTTTCTTTGACCTGTATTCTTTGACTCATTTCCAGTCTTTGTTAATCTGTCTAGTTCCATCATTTAGTTCAGTTTTATTATCCAATGGTCTGTCATTGCTATCCCCCTTTTCTTCCATCTTTCTGCATATAGCATCCTAGCTGCTGTTGTCATGTATATTACCTTCCAACGTTTTCTTTTTCCTTTCTATTTTCATTATCGCATTTAATAGATAAAATTCTGGGTTCATTGGGAAATTCATTTTTAAAATTTCCATTGTTTGATTGTGGATTTTGGATTGAATAAAGTAAATTTCCCTCCAATCTTTTAAATCTTTGTAGTACTCCATCATGAACCATTTGATGCCTGACATTTCCAACAATTCCCTCTTGCTTGTTTTAAACGTTTTATCTAATTTTAATGGGGTTAGAGATTAACGATGCCGAATTTTCAAGTAATACCCTTTCAGGTTTTGATATATTGTTTAGTTTAGTTTCTCTATGCTTCTATCTCAATCGATTTACCAATGTCTTGGGGCCACTTTAGCATGGGTTCTTTAAAACATATTTCTAACCTATCCGCTGGTGCTTTTGGAACCGGTTACCAGGCAGTTTCTTGGCCCAATTCAAACTGCTGGTATGGGAAAAGGACTGTCCTACCTGAACGCATCCCTATATGTTCTTGCCCAGCCATTAAGAATAATCGATCGAGGCTCTTCTGCCCACGATGCTGCCACGCGAAGTTACGAAGGAAGGCGTTTTATCCACAGTGCTCCCTTGTTTGAGGAATCCCATCCATGGGGTGATACCTTCCTAGGGAATTCTCATTGTATCCATTTGCACATCAGGTTCAGATGCACCTCTTTCAACAGGCATTTAATTTTATTTATTTATTTATTTTGTTTTTATCATTTTTAGAATCATAGAATCGTAGAGTTGGAAGAGACCCCAAGAAGGGCCATCTAGTCCAACCCCATTCTGCCATGCAGGAAATCCAAATCAATGCATCCCCAACAGATGGCCATCCAGCCTCCGTTTGAAGACCTCCAAGGAGGGAGACTCCAATACATTCCAAGGGAGTGTGTTCCACTGTCGGACAGCCCTTACTGTCAGGAAGTTCTTCCTAATGTTGAGATGGAATTTCTTTTCCTATAGTTTGCATCCACTGCTCCGGGTCCTAGGCTCTGGAGCAGCAGAAAACAAGCTTTCTCCCTCCTCAATATGACATCCCTTCAAATATTTAAACAGGGCTATCATATCACCTCTTAACCTTCTTTTCTCCAGGCTAAACATCCCCAGCTCCCTAAGTCGTATCTCAGACTGATGCTTGCAATGTCTTTCCAATAATGGTTTTGTCACATATACACTTTTGTCGTGCAGACTATGACTTGGATGCATGTGTGTGTGTATGTGCCTTCAAGTCACCTGTGAACCTATGATGTCTCCATAAATTTCATAGGCTTTTCTTAGGCAAAGTATACTCAAGAGGGGTTTCTGCCAGTTCTTTCCTCTGAAATATAGCCTGCATCACCTGATATTTTTGGGGGGCAATCTCCCATCCAAGCACCAACCAGGGCTGACCTTGCTTAGCTTCCAGGATCTGATGCCTTATACATTAATTTAAAACATCTCAGCGGGTGCAAATTTATTTCCTTACCTCCCAAAAGTAGTCATAATGCTGACCCGAAACAAAAACCCAAACAATTCTTTGGCTTTCTATGAGAGACGCACTCGGCTGTTTTGGTTTCCACTCCCAATGTACATCTCTTCTATCATTTGGCACATTTCTGGGCTGATTGTGCTCACCCTTTGTCTCTTTTCTTTCTTGGCTCTTATATCTGGCAACAACAACAACAACAACAACAACAACAACAACAACCTGCTTCTACCCTCCCCACATCCCACCAGAAATGGTGATTGCTGCTCTCAACATCAAATTTGACTGTTCCTGACAATTCCTGTGATACAGCAACCTTGGGGACTGGAGGCCACATCTGTGAGTAGATGTACTAGCAGCCATCTGCATGAACTGCATTATTTAATGATGTTGGCACAGATTAACATTTGCTGTAACCTACGGTAATGGGCTCCAGGGGCCTTCCATGTCTGCTGTGCAATGGCAGTTGATGTCTCCTGTTCCGTCCTCAAAACAGGATGCTTTAATTTTTAATGGAGCACATGTTCAATTGGCTGTACAAACAGGCTAATCTGCAAAGCATGTGCTCGGTAACAAGCCAAACTATGCAGCCAGAATAACAACGCTGCTCTTCTACAGCTGGAAGAAGGCAAGTGGCTGTCCCTGGGTCCTGCGCCTCCGGTGCTTGATGCTGACAGCCAAGAGGAAAGGTGGCGCATGTAGCCTTGCTCTCTCTCTCGCTGGTTGTCCTACTAGCTAAGGAGCCTCTCTTTGTAGCAGTAGGAGCATTGGGGCACGGTCGGGGAGCGCATAGGCTACAGGTGAAGCTAAAATATTACACCATAATGATAGAGAAGGTAGAAGGAAAGAGAAATAAGGGAAGATCACATGTTAGTTGGATGGACTCCATCAGGGATGTTGGTGAGGGGGGAGCCAACTCCTGACACAGTTTGGGGACAAATCACCCAGATGCAGCCAAATCAATAACACAGCAGAGTTCAAAAACAAACACACTCAGCTATTGGTATTGGCAATGCACTCACCACTTTCCATACACACTAGAAGACGATCACAGACAGTTGATTCATCCAAAGTTCTGGAGGTTTGATCTTCACTTGCATTGTGTACAAAGTGATGCAATATTTATCCACTCCTCTCAGTCAGCTTCCAGTAAATTACACCAGTGTCTGCTCCAACCAACTCCACAAGCTCCAAACTAATCCAGACTGAGGCCTGTTACAGACTGCTTCGGGTCTCTTTGGAGGTATGCTATTTAAATGACGCATGGGTCCTAAGAGTCCGGAGGTCGTGCCAAAGCCACACTCCATTCCTAAGCACTGGAGCGCAGCTTTGGTGCAGCTTCCGGATTCTTAGGGTGCATGCATCATTTAAACAGCATGCCTCCAAAGAGACCCCAAGCAGCTTTATTTTGGCAGTCTGGAACAGGCCTTAGGTCTTGATTGCTTAGAATTACAGTGTTTTAAAGATTATACAGTCGGCCCTTCTTATACATTGATTTTTTTATACACAGATTCAAGCATCCATGGTTTGAAAACGTTCCAAAAAAGTATAAATTTCAAACATCAAACCTTGATTTTCCATTTTTTTTAAATCAGGGACACCATTTTGCTATGTCATTATATTTAATGGGACTTGAGCATCCACGGATTTTGTTATCCGCGGGGGGTATCTTGGAACCGAACCCCGGCGGATAACAAGGCTCCACTGTAATTAGCATTTTGTGCAGCACCAAAAAACAGACCGGAAGGCAGTGAGCGGAAAGACCATTTGTGGCAGCAGATCCAACAGATGAAATGGAGTTTTTTGTTTGGCAGCCATGAGAATCCTTAATGCGCCGCTTCTGCTTTGGACGCAAGGCTGTACAAAGTACAACGGCAAGATTCAGAATTTTGGAATCATCCCCAGGCGTAAGCCAAGAGAGAGCTGTTACATATATGTAGGAGTACTTCCCCTTGCGATATCTCTTCCTTTAATTAGCTTATCAGTCGAGAGGAGAAGAGGAGAGGAGGTGGACTGATGACAGCATAGCTCATACTGATCAAATTAAATATTAATCATAGATAAACTGCAGATCAAAATCAACCGGGGGGGGGGGTTTCCAGTGTGTGAAACAGGCAGTTAAATCAGCATGGCTCTCCCCCCCCCCCTTTCCCCATCTCCTCCCAAATTAGCAATGTCCTTTGAAAAGCATTGTCGTTCCAAGTGCAACGTTAACAACGCACCGCAAGTCCTTCCGCCTCCCTCCCACAACACATACATCCTCTTAAATATTGAATTGGCGGCGGGGAACGGTTCTTCTAAATCTTCCTAAATCCTTGCCTCTGATTGGGTTCATTAATAAACATTCTGGTTTTGTTACAGAGTGACATATGGCATAATCCTCTAACAGGAAGATGTATTTTGCATTTTGTGGTAGAAAACAAACATAGGAACAGGTTCCAACAGATGGCTTTCTTAGCTTCTGGGAGAAAGGAGGGTAGCTTAATAAGGCTTGGAAACAAGGTTTCCTTTCCATTTCCATGTTCCTTAAAGATAATTTTTGAAAGGTTTGAAGTCATCTTACGCTGAGTATTTCTAGTAGATTCAAATCAGGTTGTTCTTCTATGTGTTATAGAAGTTTATCGCACGGGGGCTAAAACGTTCCCCGATGCGTCCTAATGAGCATGAGCGTGGGCGCATGCGGAGCGTGATGGGAACCCGATGGAGCCCAGAACATGACTTTACCGCACAGGGAATGCCGCCGCCATCGCCGAGCGTTCCCATCGCGTTCCCATCTGGTTCCAGAGGGCGCCATTTCTGGGAACGCTTTTGAAACTGTTCCCAGAAATGGCACCCTCTGGAACCAGATGGGAACGTGATGAGAACGCAATGGGAATGCTCGGTGGCGGCAGCGTTCCCTGTGTGGTAAAGTCACGTTCTGGGTCCCATCGGGTTCCCATCACGCTCCGCGTGCGCCCGTGCTTGCGAGGACGCATTGGGGAATGTTTTAACCCCCGTGCGATAAACTTCATACTCTTCTTGCCTGCCCGTCCCAATCCCTAAATCCAATGTATTTCCCTTGTCCACTTAGTGTTCAAATTATGACGAGAAAAAAAAATATGAGGGGAGGTTAATAAAGGCTGGGCTGGAGACATCCATTTTTGCTCCTCAGAGACGCCGCAGCAGCCAAACCACATCGTCTCCCTCTGCACCAAAAAGCGCCCGCTAAAAGCAAGTTCTTTTTGGTGCACGCGTCGTGCGTCAATGACGCAAGCGCAGCATCGTGATGTGCAGACACTGTGCCATGCTTGCATTATCATGGTAGCCCCGATGTGGAAGGGGCCGCACCATGATGGCGCAGCCGCTGTGCGGTAGGGCTCTGAAGCATGCTGTCGCATTTCACTATATTCTCTCTGCAGTGCCATTTCTTTCTACTCCTTCCTCACCAAATAATCTGTTTGTATTATTTTTAACCTCTCTGGTGAGTCTGGGCTCATTCTGAGCTTTAGCTCGTCTCACTTTCCTCCTACTGGCTATTCATTTGTCCTCCTCTTTGATGGGTTCCCCATTCTTCCATTTCCTATACAGGTTTCTTTTCCATCTCAGCTCATTTGAACGTTTTTTGTACATCCCCATGGCCACGCAAGATCTACAAGAATTCATCCTTGCTAATGAGAAAACCGAAATAATCAAAGAGTTCCCGTGCTTTGGATCAAATACTGATCGGAACGGAGACTTGACTTGAGGGCAGTTAAGAGGAAGACCTGGTTTCTTTAGACATCCCCCAGTTTTCTTCCTCACTGGACTTATTTGCAACTCTGACTTTAATATCTCTACTTTTAAAAACTATCATGCACAATGAAGTCCCTTCCCTTTGCATGTTTCTGACCATAGGACCTCATCCAGTATTTCCCTATACTTACTGAAATCAGCTTTCTTGGAGTCCAGTGTGCAAGAGCATTTTGTCTTCCTCTTTCCTCTGAATAACAAATACCAAGTGGACATGGTCACTCACATCCAAGGATCCCACTATTTCCACATCTTTGACCAGCTCATCTCTGTGGGTTAGTATCTTCTTCCTTGGAGGTCTTTAAACAGAGGCTGGATGGCCATCTGTCGGAGATGCTTTGATTGAGATTTCCTGCATGGCAGAATGGGGTTGGACTGGATGGCCCTTGTGGTCACTTCCAACTCTATGACTCTGTGGCCCAGTACAGACATGCCAAATGCTCTTTGCTGGCAGCATACTAGGGTTAAGGGACCACGTGGCAACTGCATGGTCCCTAACCCTAGTATGGTGCGGCGCCGTAACAATGGCAACGTCCGGTGTATAAAGGTGCTATGCCAAAACTATGCTGCAGCCCTTAGGACTAGAGTGTGGCTTTGGCGCAGCTTCTGGCCTCTTAAGATGTGTGTCTGTCATTTAAGCAGCATACCTCCAAAGTGACCCGAAGCAGTTTTAATTTGGCCTATCTGTTCGGACCCTAAGGTCTGATACAGACAGCCACAATAAAGCTGCTTCGAGTCACTTTGGAGGTATGCTGTTTAAATGATACATGCGTCCTAAGCACTGGAGTGCAGCTTTGGTGCAGCTTCCAGACTCTTAGGACTCATGCATCATTGAAACACCATACCTCCAAAGAGACTCGAAGCAGCTTTATTTTGGCTGTCTCCAAGGGAAAAGATCTTGAAGAGGAGCTGAAAGGAGAATGGCGAAGCCAGGTTTCATATCTCTCCTGTAAAGGAAGAGCTGCAAAACGAGAGGGAAGAATTGGCCTGCTTCATGCATATACTCTTTCATCCCACCAATGGTTACAGCTCAGTGACTGAACTTTATCTCCTATCAAGTTGGCTTTATTTTATGTCGAGTTCAACTTATGAACGAGAAGCCCTGGTCATCAACTACCTTGCTCAGGTCTTGGAAACTCAGGGCAGCTGTGGCTTCCTTGACTGAGTCAAACCACCTGTAGTGGATTATTACACCTGCAATAATTAAGTAGAAATTAATTAGAAACTAATTAGAAGTCTTGCAAATATACACATCTCTGCGACAATATATAGCAGTGGTGGAGAACCTTTTAGCGACCGAGTGCCCAAACTGCAACCCAAACCCCACTTATTTATTGCAAAGTGCCACATCCCTTTGGATTTCTAATGACAAACTCTAGTGAAGTCTGTGTTGGGAAGATGGTGCATGTGCCCAAAGAGAGGGCTCTGAGTGCCACCTCTGGCACGCGTGCCATAGGTTCGCCATCACTGATGTATAGTCTGTGTTTTTTGGTGGGTTTTCCAGGCTAGAACATGGCCACATGTTCTAGCCCAAAAAAGATGGATGCCGGCCATGAAAACCTTCGACTTCACAATATATAGTTTGCATGGTTCGTAGTCTTGGGTATTGTGAAATGGCCATTACTGTACATAACTGCCACACGGAGATATTTCTTTCCCATCCCTGGTTGTGACTTAAAAACTCCATCAAAACAAATCATGGCTCCGTTCAACCAGACAATTCCATTCGGCTTTGTGCAAAACAAGAAGGCATAATCAGAAAGCTTGTTTGCAGCGCAAGCAGGAAAATTTTAGCCGTCCATTTCCGCTGCAAGTCATCATAAACAAAAGAGCAATTTTTAATATTGAAAAAAGCAATTCTGTTTTGAATCTCATCTCGCCATATTTCGCAAGCCACGAACTGAAAAACAGAAGCTCCGTGGGGTGTGTGTGTTGGGGAGCCTTTAATGTTGAATAATTATAGCAGGGACTGACTCAAGTTGTTTCAGACTATGGTTCTAATTGGCTTTAGGAAATAATGAGGTTTTGACATTTTTCAGCAAGAGCTTTGCATTTGCTTGGCACCCCACAGGCCTAAAAGAATGAGCCTTCCCTTCAGAAGTTGCAACATCCTCCATACCTCTAACCAGAGTGCCAGATATAGGGAAATACGCTGTGTTTTATGTATCTGTCCGAACGTCTCATAGCCTGAAATTCTTGCTACGTGGATCTCAAAGGATGCTGACTCTGCCCTTATCTAGAAAGTGGTCCTAAGGGCAGGTCTACACCAACTAATGGTCTGAACCGACCGAAGTGATTGGGCTTTCTAGAAGGTTGCCAGGTTTCTTCTGTTCATTTGGTGATTGGGATGTAACTTTATTTTAGGCGGGGTACAGACCGCCCAGAAGAGGCACCTCCTCAGTGGCTCTCTCTGCTGCACCATACAAATGGTGCGGCGCAGCTGCGCAGCAGAAAAGGAGCTCAAAAAAGCGGCTCCTTTTTGCTGCACTGCAAAGTGCCAAAGACGGCGCATATACGCCGCAGCTGCGCAGCTCCGTATGGAAGCTGCACAGCTGCAATGTAACAGCTGTGTGTAAGGTGCTGTGTAATGGCAGCGCGTGCATGACGTGCTAGGGTTGTGGGGCGTGTGCACGCGCCGCCCCGAGGCAACCCTAGCACGTCGTGGACGCGCCGCAAAGGGCCCATGTAGAGAGGGCCTTATTTTATTCTATTTAATTTTGTTTAGGGAGAGTGTGCCACACTTCCATGCCACCACCCTCTGAAGATGCCAGCCACAGTTGCAGGCAAAACATCAAAAATACATTCTTCCAGAAGGCAGCCAGACATACCCAAAAACCCCACAGAAAACTAGGTAATTGGAGCCTTCGTGCTTCAGAGACAGCACATTATGAATCCAAGAGGTTGTGGGACAACAGTGATACCATCTTGTTGCCTTCATGCTGTACCTGTGGTCATCTGGCAAAACAGGGGGGGGGTCCTAACCATTAGGCCAGTGATGGTGAACCTTTTCGAGGCCGAGTGCCCAAACTGCAACCCAAAACCCACTTATTTATTGCAAAGTGCCATGTCCCTCTGGCTTTCTAGTAACAAACTCTGGCAAACTCTGTGCTGGGGCAATGGCACATGTGCCCACAGAGAGGGTTCTGAGTGCCACCTCTGGCACGCGTGCCATAGGTTCGCCATCACTGCATTAGGTACTTTATTACTAAGCATCAGGAGCCCTGATGGTGCAGTGGTTAAATATTAGTACTGCAGCCACCAGGTTGTAAGTTTGAACCCAGTCAGGGCTCCAAGGTCCACTCAGCCTCCCATCCTTTTGTAGGTCAATAAAACGAATACCCAATTTGTTGGGGGCAGCTGGCTTACACATTGTGAACCACTTAGAAAGTGCTAGTTCACTGATAAGTGGTATAGAAATGTACAGTGCGCCCTTGGCTTACGCAAGGGATCCGTTCCAGACCCCCCCCCCCCCGCATAAGCCAAATACCATGCGTGCTCAAGCCCCATTCACGTGAATGGAGCTCGTGCATGCTGCGGTGCGGTGGCGCACACACCATGGGCATGTGCCCCATTAATCCCAGTGGGACACGCCACCCCTTGAGCCCCACATGTTTCCGCATGGCTTTCAGCGTATGCTGAAAGCCGTGTATAGCACTTCCGCATATGACGCAGGCGCACTGTACTTGCTATTGCTGCGATGGCCTCATCCTGTGGAGTCCTAGGACTCGTAGTTTCATGAGATACTTAGAATTAACCAGTGCGCCTCTCTGAACTAGAGTTCTCTAGCAAAGCTTTCCAATTCCCCGACACAAAACTGCCAATTTCAGGAGTCCATAGGACGTATCCGTGGCAGGTACAGTGGAATCATAGTGTATAGGGCAAAAGACCCCAGATCAGTGGTTCCCAACCTTTCTAATACCATGACCCTTTAATACAGTTCCTCATGTTGTGGCGACCCCCAACCATACAATTATTTTCATTGCTACATGCAAATATGTGTTTTCCGATGGTGTGAAAGGGCTGTTCGACCCCCCAAAGGGGTCCCGACCCACAGATTGGGAACCACTGCCCCAGATGTTGCTGAATGCTATCCCCAGGATTCCTCGCCTCTGGCCATGTTGGCCAATGATGCTGGGAGATGGAATCCAATAACATTTAAATTCTTGAACCAGACCTACCCCTAACCTTCCCTGTATGGACACCGGAGCATTTGCTTTGTATATACCTATATCAGAGTTGACAGAAAGAAGTCCGATGGGACAAACTTTCCTTTTCTCCCCCCACCAGTTTTGCTACTTTCTTATATTAATTCCTTCTTGATATTTAACCTTTAGATTTTTTGGAACAAGGGAATAGAATGGCTCCAGAGAAGCATATCAGTCTAGCACAGCTCACAAGAGAAGGTCTTTGTGCCACTTTCCTTAGAAAATGTATGTGATTTATGGACCATTTGTCACTTAACGGGTTAAGTATGCTAACTCCTCTTCCAAATATTCTTTATTAGTAATGGGGATTATTACATCTGCCTGCATCACTTGCTGGAACCCTTAAATAATAGGAGTGAGAAGGGGGGGAAAGGGAGAAAAGCTCACAAGAATTCCCCATTTCTTTGAAAAGCTTGATTTAACTTTAATAGGGTTTGCATATATATCGTAAATCAACTAAGGAGAAGGGCAGGGAGTGAAGGAGAACTTTTGTCTTTCTCTCCTACCATTTGAAAACGACGGCGCAGCAACTGCGTTTCGCCCTATTGCGATGCTGGCATGTCAACGCACCCATTTTGGTTATGTTGGCTTTTAGTCTAAATTCTTGGACTCAGGTTTAGAATCAGATTAAAGTATCTGGTCCACCTTCTCTGGTGGCCTTGGTGGCCCAGGGGTTAAACGCTGGTCCGGCTGCCATAAGGTTGTGAGTTCGATCCCAGGGCTCCAAGGTAGACTCAGCTTTCCATCATTTCGCAGGCTGGTCAAAGGAGTACCCAGTTTATTGGGGGGCAATTGGTTTACAGAGTGCTGAGTTCACTATTAAGTGGTAACTCATGCTGTCATCTCCTTCCCACCCGCCAGCCAGCCTTAGCCAGACCAGGGTGACTTGGTGAAAGAAGAGGAGTAGACATGGCAGTGGTGTGCTTATAGGTAGTATCAACTCTAGTCCTTGGCCATAGAGCCATAGAGTTGGAAGAGACCGCCTGGGCCATCCAGTCCAACCCCATTCTGCCATGCGGGAACTCACAATCAAAGCATCCCCATTGACAGATGGCCATCCAGCCTCTGCTTAAAGACCTCCAAGGAAGGAGACTCCACTACACTCCCAGGAAGAGTGTTCCACTGTTGAACAGCCCTTACTCTCAGGAGGTTCCTCCTGATGTTAAGGTGGAATCTCTTTTCCTGGAGCTTCCATCCATTGCTCCAGGTCCTATTCTCTGGAGCAGCAGAAAGCAAGCTTGCTCCCTCCTCAACATGACATCCCTTCAAATATTTAAACAGGACTGTCATATCACCTCTTAACCTTCTCTTCTCCAGGCTAAACATACCCAGCTCTCTAAGCCATGGTTTCCAGACCCTTCACTATTTTTCATCACCCTCCTTTGGTCCTTCATTTTCCCTTTTCTTTCATGGACTGGCTACTCCATCCATGTGGTTTGAATGGTCGCGGTTCTTGCTAGAAAGATTGTTTGCATTTCTAAATATCATAATTGGAAGATCAAGGTTTCGTCTCAGTTGGCTGGAGATCTTTTATTTATGCCCGACACATTTTAAAAGTTGGTTGCTCCCCGAAGTTAGCATCACTTGCTCAATGGAGTTTACTCTCTCCCTTAACTATGCAGTTGTGTATTAGTTAGTGTGTTCTGAGCATTTATGCCCCCATCCTCCAGCTAAAATGGCACCCAGAGCATCTTATGAATTATTAATTTGGCAATTCCCTGGCCTCAGGCTTATGATCTAATAAAACATGACACACAAAGAAAAGGGAATGGCAAAGGGAGAGGGAGATTAAGTCCAGCAGATGCTGGCTGCTGTTCTCTGCCTTTATTGGCCACAGCAGTGGCAGTTGGGATGGAGACAAGCCTGGAATCAAGGCTCAATAGTGCTCTGCTATAAGCAATGTGTCCGTCTGCCTGTTGGAAACGCTTATGTTTTATCATGGCTTTGTTAACCAGACTGTTCCTCTGAACATAATCACCAGGAACGCATGATGTATCCTGGGCACATGACAGTGGATTCTTGGGTGTTTAGCTATGCTGAGGTCCTGAACTTCAAAACTGACCCCTATATTACCTGAAACAACTTAGACCAATACAAACACCCACCAAATAGTGGTACCTTTGTTGGCCAACTGAAATGCCCAATATACTTGTTGCAAGCTTTCGAAGCTGGTTTGTAACATCTTGCCTGACAAAGAAGCCAGCGGAGCTTCGAAAGCTTGCAACAAGTATATTGTGCATTTCGGTTGACCACTAAAGGTATCACTGTTTGACGGTGTTTTGTTTGGACTTGGTAAATGGCCAACACAGCCAACCCTGCATATTAGACCAACGCAGCTTCTCTTTCACAACTGTTTGTCTCTGGCACACAAAAGTATCATTGGCGGTTTACAGACCGCCCAAAAGGGTGGTCTGCCGGCGCCCGGGTTTGCTGCGCGAAGGAGCCACAGCGGACAAACCATGCGGCTCCTCCGCGCAGCAAAAAGAAGCCACAAGAAGCGGTTTCTTCTTGCTGCGCCATTGTGATGGCGCCCTTGCGGCATCACAAGGGCGCCGAGGCGTGTGGACTCTAAGCATCCGCCACGTCAAAATGGCGGCACCCATGTGTATAGGGCGCCACCATTTTGTACGTACTAGGTACCTACTAGGGTTAGGGCGTCCGGAAGGGACACCCTTTCCTAACCCTAGTATGTACCTAGTATGTACTTTTTGCGCATCAGGAACATGCCATTGATCTTTTTACCCCCATTTTAGGTTGTTCCTATTGACTTTCTACAGATTCTGGTTAAGAAGTGCTCTCTGCCCATCGCTGGGGGAATCAGAATAGCTGTCCACTGATGGATGACAGCAACAATTTATTGATCTGTCATTAAACTCAATTGCACATTCTTTACACCAGAGTAGATAATTGGGTGCATGCTAATTGTTTTGTACTGTAATGCCTGAAAATACCAGAAGGCATCATAAATGGTCAAGGACTGTGAGAATTGTAGTCCAAAGACTCTTGGTGACACTGGATTGCATTATCCTGCTGTACATATTTCAACTACCCGCAGCCACCTATAGTTCACCTGCATCTTAAAAGCAACCAAGCCTCCCACACAGGAGGGGAAAACCAAGGTGGGAACATACGGTTTCTGTCTGCGTGGCATCGAAGCTGATTAAAAATGCTAACAGCCATCGTCGTCCAACAACGAGACTTTCCCCGGAGACTCATCCAAACAGATGGTGATTAGTTTGGGATGGCCGGAACAATCACGCGTACCATGTTGCAGCAACACCCACAGACTATCTGTCATAGTCCCGGGAGGCTGTTAAAGGCTGTTTACTTCATATAGTTAACTTGGACCATAAGCTTTACAAGGCTCTTTGATACATTTTTAATCACCATCCTCATAAACCTATAACATTTCTCTCCCTCTTCTGTAATGCCGCATACTTGTTTTTTGCATGGCTATATCACAGATGCCGTATGGAAGATAGGAAAGAGGCAAAAGAGTGCGTCCCTTTGGCACGGCCCACCTGCTCCTAGATACTATCAGGAATATGGCCAACTGGCTGGAACCCATCTGGGCAAGGGCCTTGGCCTGGCCACCGAAGTTGGAACATTGCGACTCTTCTTGTCATTTGTTTAGGGAAAGCAATTGCAAATGACCTCAAATGTCTGGATGCGCCAGAGCTGGGTTAGGAAACCTGGGGAAGCAGTTTACTGCAGAAGAGGAAGGCCTGTTACAAGCCAAAATAAAGCTGCTTCGGGCCTCTTTGGAGGCATGCTGTTTAAATGATGCATGCGTCCTAAGAATCCGGAAGCTGCACCAAAGCTGCCCTCCAGTGCTTAGGAATGGAGTGTGGCTTTGGCGCGACCTCCGGACTCTTAGGACTCATGCGTCATTTAAATAGCATACCTCCAAAGAAACCCAAAGCAGCTTTATTTTGGCAGTCTGTATGTCACAGAGAAGGTCAGGTATGCATGATCCAAGCAGGTCTGTGTGAGAAAATGAAGGCCTCCTGGAATTGTTATCACAGAAGAATGCAACAGGCTTCAGCTGAGCAGATCCAAGTTACAACATTTAAAAGCCATGCACACGGACAATTAAAGTAAATTAAACCTTACAAGTTTTAATGTAAAAAGAAATGTATTTGCATCGTCCTTTAGATCAGGGACGTAGCCAGGATTTTGGGAAGGGGGGGGTCCAGACTAAGTGCCACCATTATAATGGGGCTTGGGTGCGGCGGCACGGCGACACACAACATTGATTTTATCTAACGGAAGGGGGGTCCGGACCCCAAGAACCCCCCCCCCTTGGCTACGTCCCTGTTTAGATCCTTTGTTACATGCCCCTATGTTTTACCCTCGACTTATATGTGGGTTGTATCAAACTCCATAATTTTGATCTCCAAACCGGCCCTCAACTTATACATGAGGTCAACTTATAGTTGAGTGTATGCGGTCACTGGCTAAGAAGGTGTAAGGGAAAAAGTAAGCAAAGAAAAGTGTGCAGCTGAGTGTGTATGTGTGTGTTATGTATGAGCGAGATGGAGGCCTATGTGTGTCACAAACAAAGAGATAAAAGAGCCCTTTGTAGCACCTTAGAAACTCAATCAGAGAAATGGGTCGGCAGAGCAGTGAATTAGTGTAAACAGAACCCTGTGAGAGTTAGTGTGTGGAAGAAAAAGACCATGGAGCTTATCAGACAAGGGAACTTGGAAGTATAATCCAATGGCAATCTGAACGCAATCATGAGGTTTCACGTTATTGCGTGATAAACTACCACACGCAATTTCGGGCAATGGGAAGTAAGTCTGAATGCAATCACGGAGTTTCACGTTATTGCGTGAGAGGTGAACACATGCAATTTCGGGCAATGGCAAGCTATTTTCAGGCAATGGGAAGCCAGTTCTAACGCAATTCGCATTCACGTAAATTCGCTGAACTAGCGAATTCATGTAAATGCGTTCTGGCCCCACTTTCTTTTCATTCGAAATTAAGAGAAATTCCCCAGGTGTGATAAAATCCCATCATCCACCTTACTAGACTAGAGGAGCAATGTTTCGTGTGATTCCACTTGCGCATGGGAGCCCCTGGCTGGCTAACCAAAATGGCGGAGGTGGCGGTGGGCAGCAGCAAGTCCAGGCATATGCTCTACTCCAGCAGCTCACAGAAAGTGGTGCGCTTCCACCACTCCTGTTCAGACATGCCTTTCTATCATGAGCAGAGTCATTGATGCTGCTTCTCCTCTGCCTCTGAGGGACCCCGGTCAGAGCCAGGTGGCAACAGAGGACCCAAGCAAGAGGTGCCACTGGCCACCAGAGCTGCAAGGGGCAGTTTAAGATGCTCGTTCTTCTCTGGTTACCATGCACTGAGGGTGCACTGGACTGATTAGGTGCACAGCAGCAATGTCTCATCTCAATGATTAGGGCAGTGATGGGACGAAGTGGCTCAGGATGTTCTCAGCCAGAGTCCATGATCTAGTGAGTTTCCCTTCACTCCTCTTCCTCCTCTTCTTCCTCCTCCTATCTCAGGCACAAGCGGCTGTTCCAAGCACCCTCCTTGGCTTTCACTTTGCCACCAGGACAGAAAAAGAAGAGGAGAAGTGAGGATGAATCAGCTTCTTAGTTGTATTTCAGGAGAGCCCCTTGTAGAGTGCATTGCAGTATTCTAATGGGGATGTTACCAGACTGTGGGCTACATGGTTTGGGTATCATAGCTGGCATACCAGCCGAGGCTTAGTGCTAAGCACTTTGAGAATACTCCACATAGGACTCCAGTGAATGAGTCCATCTAAGAGGACTTCTAAGCTAGACACTTGCTCCTTCAGGGTGAGTGCAACCCTATCCAGGGCGGGTAGTTTACCCAATTTCTGGATTCAAGAACCATTGGGGATAATGCACACAAAAATGTACATATTCAGCATAAGCGTCTGGACTAAAATGCATTATATCAGGGGAAATTGCTTGGAAAAAGAAGACTATCCAGCAAAATTGTATACGAAAGTGTTCTCATAAGTTGAAACGTGCACAGAAATGTGTATGGAGCACAGATGGAAATGATAACAATGACAACACTTCCAGTATTCTTTTTATTCTTACTGGCCCATGGTTTTTCAACACGAGGGGGTGATAAAATAATATCCTGTGCCCCAAGGTTCTTCAGTTTACTACTCAGAACCTTACAATATCTTCTAGTATTGTGAAGTCGAAGGCTTTCATGGCCGGCATCCATAGATTTTTGTGGGTTTTTTGGGCTATGTGGCCATGTTCTAGACAAGTTTCTTCCTGACGTTTTGTCAGCATCTGTGGCTGGCATCTTCCTCTATATGACATCCCTTCAAATATTTAAACAGGGCTATCATGTCACTTCTTAATCTTCTCTTCTCCAGGCTAAACATCCCTAGTTTCCTAAGTCGTTCCTCATAGGGCATGGTTTCCAGACCTTTCACCATTTTAGTTGCCTTCCTTTGGACACGGTCCAGTTTCTCAATGTCCTTTTTGAATTGTGGTGCCCAGAACTGGACACAATATTCCAAGTGGGGCCTAAGCAGAGCAGAATATAGTGGCACTATTACTTCCCTGGATCTAGATACGATACTTCTATTGATGCAGCCTAAAATTGCATTGGCCTTTTTAGCTGCCACATCGCACTGTTGACTCATGTTGAACTCGTAGTCTACCAGGACTCCCAGATCCCTTTCACACGTAGAAGGCTCTCGTTCAGCCAGGTGTCCCTCATAATCCTATATCTGTGCATTTCATTTTTCTGCCCTATGCGCAGTACCTTACATTTCTCACTGCTGAAGTTCATTTTGTTAGCTTTGGCCCAGCTTTCTAGTCTATTCAGGTCATTTTGAATCTTGATCCTATCCTCTGGGGTATTGGCTACTCCTCCTAATTTGGTGTCATCTGCAAATTTGATAAGTCTCCCCCCAATTCTGTCCTCCAAGTCATTGATAAAGATGTTGAATAGCACTGGGCCCAGGACAGAGCCCTGTGGGACCCCACTGGTCACTTCTCTCCAGGATGAAAAAGGGTCATTGTTGAGGACCCTTTGGATTCGGCCGGTCAACCAATTACAAATCCATGTAACGGTTCCTTTGTCTAGCCCACATTTTACAAGCTTGCTTGCAAGAATATCATGGGGAACCTTGTCAAAGGCCTTACTGAAATCAAGATATACTATATCAAGAGCATTCCCTTCATCTACCAAGCTGGTCATTTTATCAAAGAAAGAGATTAGATTTGTCTGGCATGACGTCTTTCTCTGAAACCCATGTTGACTTTTTGTGATTATGGCATTGCTTTCTAGATGTTCACAGACTCTCTGTTTAATGATCTGCTCCAGAATCTTTCCTGGGATTGATGTCAGACTAACTGGACTAATTGAAGAACTTAGGAAGTTGGGTATTAACCTGGTGAGGAGAAGATAGAGGTGCCATAATATCTACCTTAAAATATTTGAGGGGACGTAATGTAGAATATGGCATGAGCTTGTTTTCCGCCACTCAAGAAGCTAGAACACGAAGTATTGGATTCAAATTTCATGAAGAGAGATTCTCTGCAAACAATAGGAATAATGCTTTTATCTTAAGATGTATTTGTAAGTGGAAGAGATTGCCTTGGAGATCTCTCTGTGTTTGGGGGGTTTCAAACAGGAGTTGAAGGGGCATCTTTCAGGAGTATTATACTTGAATAGTCCTGCATCGTGAGGGTTTGGACAAGATGGCCCTTGTGTTGTAGCACCTTCTCTTCCAGCTGTGCAACCAGCTTGTACTTGCTGCAGGTATATCTCCTCCTATTCCCCAGGCAAGAAGACAAAACATAGCACAGATGTTGCAAGTCACGGCAGCAGATCTGTCACTGTCTGTGTTCAGGTATTCTGTGTTGGCAGTTGGCACTCTAGGAATGCCACTCAAAGGTCCATGGGAAATGCCGGTGGTCCTGTTTGCCCAGCTCCAGAGACTGAGAAAGCATCTACTTAGAGGTAAGGACTATTAGCTCGACTCCCAGCCATTAAGTGACTTAATTCCTCTTAGCATTCTCTTCCTTTCAGCAGAAGCTCTGGAGTTTATCAGGCAAGGGAAAATGGAAGTATAATCCAATGGCAATCGGAACGCAATCATGGGGTTTCGTGTTATTGTGTGATAGACTACCACACGCAATTTTGGGCAATGGGAAGTCAGTCTGAACGCAATCATGGGGTTTCACATTATTGCGTGATAGACTACCACACGCAATTTCAGGCAATGGGAAGCTATTTTCAGGCAATGGGAAGTCAGTCCGAACGCAATCATGGGGTTTCACGTTATTGCGCGAAAGAGTACCAGATGCAATTTCGGACAATGAGAAGTCAGTCCGAACGCAATCATGGGGTTTCACATTACTGCATGAGAGGTGATCACATGCAATTTTTGGCAATGGCAAGCTATTTTCAGGCAATGGGAAGTCAGTTTGATTGCAATTTGAATTCACGTAATTTTGCTGAACTAGCAAATTCACGTGAATGCGTTCTGGCCCCACTTTCTTTTCATTCGAAATCAAGAGAAACTCCTCCCGTGTGATAAACTCCGCTGACTCTGGATGGCCAACAAAACAACCAGCCTTTACCCCCAAGACACCTACTCCCTTTTACTTCATGCCCTACCCATTACTTCTGCCAGTGCCACCACCATAAAGCAAGCAACAAAGGAACAGACACTAAGCAAGGGAGGCCGGGTAGCGTGGGTGGATTTGCAGTACAAAGATCAATGGGTTATTCAATTTGCCTTGATGCTTTTTTAATAAAAAGGTCAATCAAACTGTCAAACTACCAAATCAACTGTAAAACTGTCCAAGGCCTCACTTATTGGCTTAACACAGTGCAACCTGTTGAAAGGCACTAGGCAGTTTGCTTTCCACAAATCCTTTGCTGGAATGGTGAGCGCATCTCTCGTTTTCTAGAAAAGCTAGGGACTGTTTTTAAAAATGAACATTTAGAGCACGGGGCAGCCGTCGTCATAAAATAAAAGGCTCATCAAATCTAGGAAGCACCACTTCATAACCATCCCTACGACTCACCTCGGTAAAGATCAAATAGGGTACATATCCCTTCCAGAAGAACCGATAAGTTTCACGTTTGCAGTTTTCTTGCTCTTTGTCGCTGTGTGGAAGCAAGACAGGCCTCTGGAGTTGCAAACCATGACATAGCAAACAGCTCTTCACAAATGTAAGACTTAGACCTGACACCAAGTTGTTTCAGAGGAGAAGCCAGGCCAAAACAGATGCCTCAGAGAACAACAATTGTGGCAGGGATTACTGACTTGGGCCTGTTACAGACAGCCAAAATAAAGCTGCTTCAGGTCTCTTTGGAGGTATGCTATTTAAATGATGCATGGGTCCTAAGAGTCCGGAGGTCGCGCCAAAGCCACACTCCATTCCTAAGCATAGGAGTGCAGCTTTGAGACTCTTAGGACCCATGCATCATTTAAACAGCATACCTCCAAAGAGACCCGAAGCAGCTTTATTTTGGCAGTCTATAACAGGCCTTGGTTTGGACACAATGCCCCTTTTAGTTGGAATAGCAATATAATTGTAAGATCCATTTAGATTCCAGGAGACAACCATAGGTAGCATATAGTTAGGGTCACTGAATGATGTCTCATACCACCTCTGAATATGTGTCCATATTTATTTAACCAAACAATATGCTTCCTATGATTTGTCTGCTGGAACACAGACTGAAGTGGCACCTGAAGTTCCTGACAGCGTCTATGGTTTCAGCAGCACAGAATAGGAAAAGAGGTAGTCCAGGAATATCTGGCTACGCTAAATGAATACAAGTCGCCAGGGACATATGAACAGCATCCAAGAGTACAGCGTGCCCGCATCATACGCGGGCGCGCTTTACGCGGACAATTGAATGGGCGTGCACGCCCGTTGCACCGCCACACCGCTGCACCAATGGGGCTTGAGCATAGGCGGAATTCGCCTTACGCGGAGGGGTCCGGAACGGATCCCCCGCGTAAGGAGAGGGCGAACTGTATTAAAAGAATTGGCAGAAGTAAATTCAGAACCAAAGGCAATGATCTTTGAGAATTCCCGGAGAAGAGGAGAAGTCCCAGCAGACCGCAAGAGGGCAAATGTTGTCCCCGTCTTTACAAAGGTGGGAAAAGACGACCCAAATAATTACCTCTCCGATAGCCTGACATCAATACCAGGAAAGATTCCAGAGCAGATCATTCAACAGTCTGTAAGCACTTAGAGTAGAAAGCCGTGATCATTAAAAATCAACATGGCTTTCTCAAAAACAAGTCATGCCAGATTAATCTTATTTCTTTATATACATCAGGGACGTAGCCAAGGGGGGGTTCTTGGGGTCCGGACCCCCCCTTCCATTAGAAAAATGAATGGTGTGTGCTGCTGGGCCGCCACACTCAAGCCCCATTATAATGGTGGCACTTAGTCTGGACCCCCCCTTCCTAAAATCCTGGCTACGTCCCTGTATACATACATACATAGATGCACAGCCACAATCTTGGTAGACGAAGGGAATGCTGTGAACGTAGCCTATCTTGATTTCACTAAGGCCTCTGATAAGGTCCCCCATGATATCCTTGTAAAAAGGCTAGTGAAATATAGGCTAGACAAGGTTTGGTGGATTTGTAATTGGTTGAATAATTAAACCCAGAGGGTACTCACTAATGGCGCCTCCTCATTCAGCGGAGAGGTGACCAGGGCCCAGAGCTATTCATCCTATTTATCAATGACTTGGATGATGGAATACAGCAGGGCTTGCTTATCAAAATTGCAGATGGCACCAAATTAGGAGGGGCACCGTGTCCCCAGAGGACAGAATCAGACTTCAAAATGACTGTAACAGATGAGGAACCTAGGCCAAAACCAACAAAGTGAATTTCAACAGGGAGAAATGTAGGATGAAATGCAGAGATATAGCTTGATGAGAGTACATGTGAAAGAGATCTTAGGCCTGTTACAGATGGGCAAAATGTGGCGGTGGCAGTACTAGGTTGAGGGAGCGTGCACCATGCAGACGTACTGGCGGCGTCAAAATGGCGGTGCCCTGCATAGCGGCCGTACGTCGCGTCGCGCTTCTGACATCATGAGTGTGCCATTTATGCACTTGGGCGTTGCAAGTGCAATGCAAAAAGAACCCTGGAGCAGCAGACAGATGATATAGGGATAACACTCTAGAACAGATATCTGTTGCAATACTACGCATTATTCACTGCCCATCCTGCCTCTTCTGTTCATACCGTACTGATCCTAAGGCCAGTAACCCATAGAATCATAGAGTTGGAAGAGGCAGCAAACAGATAGCTTGGATTTCCAGTAAAGATGAGGAAAGTCAGAATGGATAGCAGGGGTTGAGCTACAGGCATAAAACTTGTTTTGTAGACTGATGATGAGATTCATAGATATGCACTTGTCTGAACTTGATCTGAACAGATTCCACCTGGCCACATCCAACATCCTACCCACTAACTGTACCACCTCTATTCAGCTTCCAAAGGCAGCGAGGCATCTTTTCCCTTTGAAATCTCTAACAAAAGGAAGGTCAAGGAGCTATCGCAGTTGCTCAAGCAGCTATAGGGAAATATTTCACAGGGAAAAGTGCCAGAAGAAGAAAAGATGATAAACTCTAGCTATAGAATAGACATGTTTGCACATTTAGTCCTTGGCTTCTCAGAGGCAGTGTGAGGAGGAGGAGGAGGACCCTGCTTCAAACCCTGAGAGCTGCTGCCAGTCAGTCTACAATATGCAGGTAGATGGATCATAGAATCTATCTGCTTTATCACACTAGGGGTCAAACAGGATTTAAACAAGAGTTAAACAGGAAATGCCTGATGTTTAATCACGTGACATGTCCTATTTAACCCTCATTTTACTCTCGTTTAAATCCTGCTTGCCCCGAAGAGACCGCAAGGGCCATTCAGTCCAACCCCATTCTGCCATGCAGGAACTCTCAATCAAAGCCTCCCCATTGAGAGATGGCCATCCAGCCTCTGTTTCAAGACTTTTAAGGAGGGAGACTCCACCACTCTCCAAGGCAACATATTCCAGTATGGAACAGCCCTTACTGTCAGGAAGTTCCTCCTAATGTTGAGGTGGAATCTCTTTTCCTGCAGCTTGCATCCATTGCTCCAGGTCCTAGTCTCTGGAGCAGCAGAAAACAAGCTTGCTCCCTCCTCAATATGACATCCACAATGGTATAGTATAAACTATCTGAAGAGGGTCTACAGGGATCTCAGGGAAAGTTCACCTGGCAAACCCAACATGCTAGGTTCATTCTGGAATCTCAAGTGGGAAAGACTCATCTGGGAAACTCAGGATAGACATTCCTAGTCGGATATAGATGCTACTGATATAGATGGACCAGTGGTCTAACTAGGCGCATCGCAACCTGA
>CM028782.1:3829760-3867882 GCA_016801065.1 Sceloporus tristichus | reverse complement strand
CCCCCCCCTCCTAAAATCCTGGCTACGTCCCTGGGTAAGGGATACTCAGAGGTGGTTTTGCCAGTTGAAATATAGCCCACAGCATCCAATATGCATTGGTGGCCTCCCATCCAAGCACTAACCAGGGCAGACCTTCACACACAGCCCTGTTACTATTCCAGTTGAGCTAGTTGCCTTAAACTCTAGAGACAAAGCAGGCAATAAATTAAGGTCTCCATTCATCAAAGGCAGTCCTAACGTTTGCAAAATGTAGTGGTTCGTTTCCAGCCGCCTGATTCATAAGAGAAAGGGACCCTTTATACCAAGCAGCTCTCTCTACCTTGACTTGCGGCCTCCCAAGCGCTGCAAGCAACTGTGATGCTTTTGTTCCTTAAACCGGCAGCAAACCCATAAAAACAAGCCCCCGTCGGTCTCTACATACACGAATCCTTCTTCTTGCTAATGTTCCTTCTCGGCTCAGGGGCTGAATATCAACAGAGCCGAAAAAGGAACCCGGGGAGGGAAGGCCACGTTTCTTAGCATGCGGAGTAAGGCAACTGAGGACAGCTTCTCCAAATGACTTTTCTTAGTTGTCCGGTTGCTCATTTTTGGTTGGGGGACAGTGGTCAAGAGGTGAGCAACATCTGGGAAGACATTGGCTTTCAAAAGAGAAGCTCTGTGTGCACCAGAAACCTGATATGGCTCTGAAAAAAGAAAGAAAAGAGGTGGTTTAGGCAGGGACGTAGCCAAGGGGGGTTATTGGGGTCCGGACCCTCCCTTCCATTAGAAAAATGAATGGCGTATGCTGCTGTGCCGCCGCACCCAAGCCCCATTATAATGGTGGCACTTAGTCTGGACCCCCCCCCCCTTCCTAAAATCCTAGCTACGTCCCTGGTTTAGGCATACAAAACCCCACCAACAGGGCTGTGAAGAAGCTAGTTGCAAAGAATGTGTTCCTTGCAATTAGCTCTTGCTTGCACTATTTAAGGTGCAATTGGATTATATTTCAGTTACATCTTAACTAAGGGCAACCACTCCTTTTGTAATGTAATGTACCTGTAACACAGGTGCGTTACAGACTGCCTGAAAGTGGCGGTCTGCCTGCGCCGCCAGTTGCTGTGTCCGGGAACCACAGTGGCCAAACCGTGCGGTTCCCGGACGCAGCAAAAAAGAAGCTTGAAAATGGCGCTTCTTTTTGCGCCCCGGAAGTGGCGCCATGAGGTGCTAGTCGCACACTCGTGGCATCACTTCCATCAAGATGACGGCGCCCATGTGGAACGGGCGCCGCCATTTTGTACGTACCCATTACGTACTAGGGGTAGGGGTGTGCGTAAAGCCCTTACCCTACTAAGTAAAGCCCTTTCTGTTCCCATAATGGGGGGGGGGAAGGAGTGCGATAAAGTTCTTAGTCTGTAGAGAGATCTTGTAGCCCCTTTGAGACTAACTGAAAGAAAGAAGTTGACAGCAGGTGCTACAAGATGATGATGATAATAATAATAATAATAATAATAATAATAATAATAATAATAATAATGTTTATTTATATATCCCGCCTCTCCCTATGGATCAAGGCGGGAGAATAGCATATATATAAAGTCACACACAAAGTTAAAATACATTCTCATTATACAAAGCAAAATCCATAGTGTTTTGTGGGTTTTTCGGGCTCTGTGGCCACGTTCTAGAAGAGTTTCTTCCTGACGTTTTGCCAGCATCTGTGGCTGGCATCTTCCTCAATGTGACATCCCTTCAAATATTTAAACAGGGCTATCATGTCACCCCTTAACCTTCTCTTCTCCAGGCTAAACATCTCCAGCTCCCTGCGTCGTTCCTCATAGGACATGGTTTCCAGACCCTTTACCATTTTAGTCACCCTCCTTTGGATACACTCCAGTTTCTCAACCTCCTTTTTGAATTGTGGTGCCCAGAACTGGACACAATATTCCAAGTGTGACCTGACCAAAGCAGAGTAGAGTGGCATTATTACTTCCCTTGATCTAGACACTATACTTCCACTGTTGCAGCCTAAAATAGGATTGGCCTTGTTAGCTGCCGCATCACACTGTTCACTCATGTTCAACTTGTGGTCTACTTGGACTCCAAGATCACTTTCACAGGTAGTTTCATTCAGCCAGGTGTCTCCCATCCTATATCTGTGCATTTCATTTTTCTGTCCTAAGTGCAGTACCTTACATTTCTCCCTGTTGATGTTCATTTTGTTAGCTGTGGCCCAGCTTTCTAGTCTATTCAGGTCATTTTGAATTTTGATCCTATCCTCTGGAGCGTTAGCTATTCCTCCTAATTTGGTGTCATCTGCAAATTTGATATGTATGCCCCCGATTCTGTCATCCAAGTCATTGATAAAGATGTTGAATAGCACTGGGCCCATGCATGCACATTTCTTCTCTCTCTCTCTCTCTCTCTCTCTCTCTCTCTCTCACACACACACACACACACACACATGCACACACCCTCTCTTCTTCCTATGTGCCAGAGCTGCTCAGTCATTTCCCTTTCCCCATCACAAATTAGCCCATTAGCCTGTCTGTTGTCACTTGGTAATGGCTTTGGAGATTTCCATCATCATCGGAATGGCTCCCTGCGCAGCCAGGAGGGCAGATGGAAGCCACTCCTGGGGAATGAGGGATCACACTACCAAAGGGCACTGCTTGGGGCTTCATTATGTTAGCAGCACTTGTATGTGTGTGTGTGAGCAAGATTCAAACAACAACAAAAAGGCCGGGCGGAGGGCGGGGGGGGGGGAGAGGCAAGAATGCATAGTGAACTCTTTCTGCGCATTAAATTAACTCTTCCCAACACCAACTGCTTTAGCATGTTAGATTAACAGGCTTTCTCCTTTCATGAATAATGTACTTTCTTATTTCCTTTGTCAAGTGAACTGTATCAAATATCCCTTATCTTCACTGGGGGAAAGGAGGGAGAAAATGGCACATATACCTAACATGATGAGGATGCTTACCTGGAACTGTGGTTCTCTGAGTGAGCTCCCACTCAGAATCATAGCATTGGAAGAGACCTTAAGGGCCATCCAGTCTAACCCCTCGCCATACAGGAATACACACTCAAAGCACTCCCGACAGACAGCAACAGCAATAGCATGCACATTTCTATACTGCTTATCAGTGAACAAGCTGGGGACTCATTTGACTGACCTACAAAAGGATGGAAGGCTGAGTCAACCTTGGAGCCTGCTGGGACTGAGCTCACAACCTTGTTGCGTGCAACACAGCGTTTAACCTCTGAGCCGCCAGGGCTCCTTTCCAGATGTTTAGAAACCTCTGAAGGAGACGCCACCACTTTCTGAGACAGCATATTCCTCTCTCAGACAGCTCTTACTGTCAAGAAGTTCTTCCTAAGGTTGAGATGCAATCTCTTCTCCTATAGCTTGCATCCATTGCTCCAGGTCCTATTCTCTGGAGTTGCAGAAAACATCCTCCTTTCAGATATTTATGCAAGGCTATCGTATTGCCTCTTAACCTTCGGGTCTTGTGCCAGTGCAGTGCCATAATCAGACCGTTCCAGAGGCAATTAGCTTTGGGTGGGATTCCCTGTCATGTATACATAAACCATGCAAGTCTAGGCCTGTCTCAGCATTTCTCCCTCTGCAGTCCTGAGTCTGCTACAAAACGTCAGGCATGGGATGTGGAAGGAAGGGAAGCAAGTGACCAGTGATAATAAACATTCAGAGAACCACAGTTATATGGAAGCATGCAACTTGGGTTTTTTGTTGTTGCTGTCGTTGTGGTTTTTGCGGCTCACACATATAGTGGTTATTACCACAATCCAATGCCACGTCAAGGAGAGAGCTGTGATCACAAGACCTGTACAAGCCCATACCCTCCAAGTGTCCTGATCTGGAAGGGACACTCCTGATTCGTCCTCTGCCTCCGACTTTTCAGCTGTTCATTAATAACATTGCCATCTTGCCCACATTGATGTGGATGGGCCATATGTGTCCCAGTTTTCATTCATGAAATGTGAGAGTGTATGCAGTGATATCTCCATCCCTGACGCAAGGGGGGCAGCAATACCCAAAAGAGTGCTCTGAGTCCTCTCCTTTGCCCTTGAGGAGTGTATTAATCTCCTGCGTCAGAGGTTTTGTTAACCAATGTAGTCCTGGTCCTGCCAATTGGGAAGGATAGTACAAGTGCTTAGGAATGGAGTGTGGCTTTGGTGCGACCTCCGGATTCTTAGGACCCATGCATCATTTAAATAGCATACCTCCAAAGAGACCCAAAGCAAGCTTTATTTTGGCAGTCTGTAACAGGCCAGAGCTTCAGAAGGTTCCTCTGATGCGCACTGAGGACAGGCTGCCAAACAGACCCCAACACCTACTTCAAGCCCATTGCTTGACATGCTTGCTATTCCCTTTCAAGAAATGCACCTCACCTCCTTTTAGTATGTGTGTAAAAAGTTATCTCTCAGACTTGAGGCTTGAAAGTATTTTGCAAGGACTTGAGGCTCAACTTGAGACTTGGAGCATAACACCTGAATGCACCATTGCCTTCTTCGAAACGTGACATTAGGTGGGAGGAAGTACTGTCAAAGCCAGCGTTCTGGTGATCCTAATAAAGACATTACAGTGGGTCCTTGTTATCCGCTGTGGTTTGGGTCCAGGACCCTCCCGCGGATAACAAAATCTGCGAATGCTCAAGCCTCATTAAATATAATGGCAGGGCAAAATGGCTTCCCTTGTATAAAATGGAAAATCAAGGTTTGCTATTTGGAATTTATAAAGCCTTGGAGGCTTGAACCCATGGATATAAAAAATCTATGGATAAGGAAGGCTGACTGTACTCAGCTCTGAATTTTGTTTTTACTTACAGACCATGTGGCTAATTTTTCTTTGCTTCTTATCAGTGCGCTTTGAACAGAACACACACATCCACAGAGATCCCAACAAACATGCTTTCCTTCCTAGCAAGGGGGAAATGCCTAATAAATAATTTGCACTCACACAGAACCAAGACTAGGCAGGAAAGAAAGAAAGAAAGAAGGAAGGAAGGAAGGAAGGAAGGAAAGAAAGAAAGAAAGAAGGAAGGAAGGAAGGAAGGAGGGAGGGAGGGAAGAGAAGGGAAGGGAAGGGAAGGGAAGGAAGGAAAGAAGGAAGGAAGGAAGGAAGGAAGGAAGGAAGGAAAGAAAGAAAAAAGAAAGAAGGAAGGAAGGAAGGAAGGAAGGAAGGAAGGAAGGGAAAGGATGGATCAGGACTTAAAGCCACTTCATGCCATGGAATCTATAAACTGAACGGAGAACACTTACGGTTGCTTTGGAACAAAGTTTTAAGCGGAAAGTAATCTCCTGGATATTTGAACTAAGTCACAACCTTCTGCCAAAGTACAGCAACTGGGAAAGCCTCATAAAACACATGGGAGGACACAACACAGGGCTGCCATTCATTCAAACACCCCCCTCTTTGCGCTGGGTGTTTTCCACGTTAGTTTGGTACCAAACTGTCTGCGTTTCTGAAATCCAAGCCTTGTCAAGGCTTCAGCTTGGTCAAGGCTTGGTTCTGTTAGCTTGGGTGGTTGGGGAGAAGATCCCTTCACTTAAAGGAAGCATCTCAATAGATCCAAAGGGACCCTTTCTTTTCAGACTCTGGGGATGGGATAGATCAGCTATGCGAATTCACATTATAACGCGAATGTTTTATCACCCCTCATTGCCCTTCCGTTGCCTTTCTGAACCGAGGGGGAACCGAATCCAAAGCAAGTCACGCGATGCGGATTCAAGCAAAGCGGAGTGAGCGCACATTGTATGACCACACCGGTGGGGTTCAACGATTCAAATCATCACCCTTGCACATGCGCAGCGGGGTCTGAACGCATCGTGACCTTGTACGTTTCTGGGGTGAAAAGGGGCGCAAGTTCTTGTTCCCTGTTTCGCATAATTGCATGAATATTTGTCTCGTGAATATTTCTGTGTCTTCTTCATCCCTCCTTTTTATTTTCCTTTCCATTTCAGCAATTTCATCACACAGATAGATAGATAGATAGATAGATAGATAGATAGACAGACAGACAGACAGACAGACAGACAGACATATCTGTATATTCACATTCATGCACATATACACATATAAAAAATGATTTGCTCTTAAAGTTGCCCTGAAAGTGAAAGGACCACTGGAAGGAAAGGGGGCTGCATCATGCGAAATTTGCAACCTGGGGGGTTTGCATTGGTGTACCAGAGAAGAAGCAAAGTTGCATTCCACTCCAGACCAATTCGGAGTGAAATCGAAGTGAGCTTGAAAGCGAATTCATCAAAATGAAGAGTCACTTTGGATTCACTGCGGAAGCGCCACGGAAGGAGCGCCCATAGAAAGGAATCGCGTCTGATAACACATTCACGTTCTAACGTGAATTTGCATCGTTGGGCCCGCAGTCATGTTGGATCTGAGCCGCAAAAACCTCCGTGTGATAAGGTTCAATGCTTTGGGAGGCTTATCTGTGGGTCCTGATCCACTCCTGCTGAGCTGGATGGACCTCTTAAGACTACCTTTTACCAACTATCTTGTGGCCATCAACTGATGATATCACACCTTAGCAACACATTGGGATGCTGATGGGGAATTCAATTGCTATTTCACTGGCCAACCTTAGGGAAGAACTGGGCCAAGCCAAGGCATGTGAAAAAGTAGTGCAAGAGAGGAAGACACCCTTAAAGAAAAGCTTTATTCTAAGTAAAGGGATTTTATAGCAAAAAGATATAACTACTTGAAAGACCAACTTGATCCTCCAAGCACAGACAGAACATATAAGGGCTCAGATAGACAGGCCAAAATAAAGCTGCTTTGGGTCACTTTGGAGGTAATCTGTTTAAATGCTGCATGCATCCTAAGAGGCCGGAAGCCGCGCCAAAGCCATGCTCCAGTCCTAAGGACTAAAGCGCAGGGACGCCTTAGGAAGCTGGGGATGTTTAGCCTGGAGAAAAGAAGGTTAAGAGGTGATATGATAGCTCTGTTTAAATATTTGAAGGGATGTCATATTGAGGAGGGAGCAAGCTTGTTTTCTGCTGCTCCAGAGACTAGGACCCAATGGAGCAATGGATGCAAGCTCCAGGAAAAGAGATTCCACCTCAACATTAGATTCCACCTCAACATCTAAATAGTAGGAGAAACATCCTGATAGTAAGAGCTGTTTGACAGTGGAAAACACTAGTGTGGGGAGTGGTGGAATCTCCTTCTTTGGAGGTACTTAAACAGAGTTTAGATGGCCATCTGTCAGGGATGCTTTGATTGAGAGTTCCTGCATGGCAGAATGGGGTTGGACTGGATGGCCCTTGCGGTCTCTTCCAACTCTATGATTCTATGATTCTAGCAAGGAAACCAGCAAACCAACAGTTACGATCAGATTTCTTGACCTAATGCCAGAGAAGGACAAGGTTTTATATGGCTTCTGACCCAGCTAGATATGAACTTACGACACGCATTTGGGAAATAAGTGGAAAGAGAGGAAACTGTTTTTAGAAAGCTCTTGAAAATGTATCTCATCCCAATATTCCCATAAATAAAACCATCACCTCATTTTCGGTGTCCTCCTCTATATTGCTCCTGGCCTTTAAAAAAACTAAGATCCGTAAATGTACGCATGAAAGGAACATGTGGAAAACTACTCAAATCTACCACTGAATGAGCTACTAAAAACATATGCACACATGTGCAACCTTTAAGCCATGGATTTGCTAACCAGGCACCTTTGAGGTTTAAGTCAATTATGGCTGATTCAAAGGAGTCGAATGTCTTCTCCAGTTGCTGGAATCCATAAAACATCTGAAGCCCACTTTATTCGCCTTGTAAACATGGAATGCGCATGAATGCTCACAGAAAGTGAAGGATCCTAAACTATGAAATATTTCACATGTGATTTTTTTTTTAAAGGGCTTAAAAAAATCATGGTAGAGCATGCTATTTCTGGATAATGAAAAGCAGAGATGTGCACATTTGAGTGATTCATAAGGAAATCTGGCACCTCTCTACTCCAAAGCAAGCCTCCCTGAGTTGAATGGGACTTGCTGCCAGGTAAGCGCATGTAGGACTGCACACTGTAGACTTAAAATGAGATGAAGAGTTGCTCTTTGAAGATCATACTGGCCTGTTCCAGACTGCCAAAATAAAGCTGCTTCAGTCTCTTTGGTGGTATGCTCTTTAAATGATGCCTGGGTCCTAAGAGTCCGGAGGTTGCGCCAAAGCCACACTCCATTCCTAAGCACCGGAGGGCGGCTTTGGTGCAGCGTCCGGATTCTTAGGGTGCATGCATCATTTAAACAGCATGCCTCCAAAGAGACCCCAAGCAGCTTTATTTTGGCAGTCTGGAACAGGCCATTGTTTTGCTTTGCTCCATTCTTTAGACACTTTGCTATATGACCCTAAGTTTACCCTCGACTTATCCACGGGCCATAGAAAAATCCATAACGCTTGCCCCAAAACTTGTCCTCAACTTATACATGAGGTCGACTTATAGTCGAGTATATGCAGCATTTGTGATTCTCCTTAATCCATTTCTTTTTGCTGCTACGCATGTTTATGTTTGTACGGAAACCCCCTTGAACCCCGGAAACGCAGCGCGCAAATAAATATAAGTATCTCAAAGTGACAATCTGATGTCGTCATCACGAAGAAGAGAGAAAGAAAGGAAAAAGTGCATCTGCGGATACAGAACCCAAGGCGCATAATTGCTTGTTGCCTCTTTGGAAGAGACTGGAGGAGGGTTCGGAGAAGAGAGCTCCCAGCCTCTTGAAGGAGATTTGACAAGAGCTGTTCTTGTCAATTAGCTGCCACTTTGAGGCTTATCAGTCATCAAGATTGGAGCGTTTTCTGGTTCGCCGCATCTCAGCAAAAAGAAAAAGTCTTTGATACAATCCTCCAAATCTGACAGCAAGGTCGTTCCAATAAAAAGGCTGAATGGGATGCATTCTTGGCGCATAATAAGAACCGCACAATAGCTGCATAGAAAGGCACAGCACAAGGTGGGTTGGGTTTTTCCTTTTTTAAAACACATTATTTTCTTTAAAATCAAGGAATTCGGCTTGTATATGTACAGGAGGAGGAGAGGAGAAAGAGACTATGTTTTTTGATGGCGATATACGGAAAGCTGCTTAGGAGGAACGAAATTAAAACCCATTTATATTTAATGAATGGAGAAGGATGAAACGCAATGCTACGGGCGACGCAGGCTAGATGTTCCCCTTTATCCCTTGAAAGCTACAGAATACTTACATGAAAGCAAGGCTCCTCAAATATTTTGAAACCAGACCTAAGGACATAGGTCAGACTATTGTGAATCAAGGCCAGTGCAGCTTACTCTCCAGGGTCTCCGCTAGTCATGCTACCGAATCCTTTCTTCGCCAGCAATGCCAGGAATTGAACCTTCTGCGTACAAAGCACATGCCTTCTGTTTTGAACATTACCAACCTACCGAAAGGAATCCTTTGAGAAGGGAAGCGCATACATTTTTTAAAAACGAGGTGGGGTGGTGTGAAAAGGCCAGCTTTGGAAAGGATCAGAGATAGCAGGAGGAGAATATGCGGTTATATCTGTGGCCTAGAATTGTAGAGTCGGATGGGATCCCAAGGGCTTCCTTTGCCAAATGAGAATGTGCAACTGAAACACTCCTAAAAGGTGGTCATCCAGCTCTGTTTAGATGCCCTGAGAAGGAGAATCTACTACTCCTCGAGGCAGTCTAATTCACTGTTGAATAGCTCTTACTTCCGTGGTCTTCTAGATGACATTCCTACAGATATGTAAAGATGACTACATACCGCCTTTCAGTGTCCTCTTCTCCAAGCTAAATACAGCCAGTTCCTGAAGTGGTTCATCATAGAGTCTGGTACATAGAATCATAGAATCATAATGGCCTGTTAACAGACTGCCAAAATAAAGCTGCTTGGGGTCTCTTTGGAGGTATGCTATTTAAATGATGCCTGGGTCCTAAGAGTCCAGAGATTGCGCCAAATCCACACTCCATTCCTAAGCACTGGAGGGCAGCTTTGGTGCAGCTTCCGGATTCTTAGGATGCATGCATCATTTAAATAGCATACCTCCAAAGAGACCCCAAGCAGCTTTATTTTGGCAGTCTGGAACAGGCCAATGAATCCTAGAGTTGGAAGAGACCCCAAGGGCCATCCAGTCCAACCCTATTCTGCCATGCAGGAACCCCTCCATCCAAGCATCCCTGAAAGATGGCCATCCAGCCTCTACTTAAAGACCTCCAAAGAAGGAGACTCCACTGCATTCCTAGGAAGGAGTGTCTTCCACTGTCAAATAGCCCTTACTGTCAGGAAGTTCCTCCTAATGTTGAGGTGGCAGCTCTTTTCCTGGAGCTTGCATCCATTGTTCCGGGTCCTGTTCTCTGATACACAGGATAAGTTAAGTCCAACACATAGTAATTTTCAAGTACCAAGAATTAAGGAAAGGCCCACAGCTTAGTGGTAGAAGGTCTCTCTGCATAAAAGGTCCTATATTCAGACCAGGTCATCTCCAAATGGAAGTATCAGGAGCACGGATTGAGAAGGATCTCTGTCTCAGATCCTGAAGACCAACTGCCAAACTAGACAGAAGGCATCTAGCAGATCAGTCTGTTTCTGGTAAATGTCATTTTTGCATGCGTTCTTTCATATTCTCACTCCTTCCTGGCAACTCCCCATCCTTTCCAATGAAACAAGGCCCAAGTAGTGAGTGATGCACTACTTGAAGTGATGAGCGGCTTAAATTCCACGATCTTTAGTTTTACCTGATGTACTGGAAAGAATATTTCAGAAAGACCAGTCAATACCAGGGGCAAATGGGTCATTTTAGAGCCAGCATGGGGCAGTGGTTTGAGTATTGGACTACGACTCTGGGAGACCAGGGTCCAAATCCCCTCTTGGCCATGGAAACCCAATGGGTGGCCTTGGGCAAGTCATGCTCTCTTACTCTCAGAGGATGGCAATGGCAAACCCCCTCTGAAGGAACATGTCAAGAAAACCCCATGATAGTTTCACCTTAGGGTCTCCGTAGTGAAGGCACACAACAACAACAAGACTTAATGGTTGCATTTTTCTCTAACGGTGGTAACATATAGACACTATAACAAACAGACTTAAATCTCATGCTGCCAACTCCTTTCTTTAGTTAGTCTCAAATGTGCTGCAAGATCTCTCTACATAACATGGTAACATATATTACTCTACATCAGTGGTTCCCAACCTGTGGGTCGGGACCCCTTTGGGGGTCGAATGACCCTTTCATGGGGGTCGCCTAAGAACATTGGAAAACAACTATTTAATTACAGTTATGAAGTGGCAATGAAAATACAGTGGTGCCCCGGGATACGAATTGATCGCGTTACGAAATTTCCGGGGTACGAAAAAGTTAGATTGGAAAAAACTGTTCCGGGTTACGATATTTTTTTCGGGTTACGAAATTTATTTCGGCGCGAAATTCAAACGCAAAGCGCGGCTAGCGGCTTTCCAGCGCTAACGGAAAGCCTTTTCGGGTTGCGAAATTATCGGGTTACGAACGGAGCCGCGGAACGAATTAATTTCGTAACCCGAGGTAGCACTGTAATTTCATGCGTTTGGGTCACCACAACATGAAGAACTGTATTAAAGGGTCGCGGCATTAGGAAGGTTGGGAACCACTGCTCTACATGCTTATGTAAAATATGATTATCCATCGCCCGGTGCAAACTGCCCCAAAAGGGCGGCCTGGCAGTGGCCTGTTTGCCTGCGGAGGGACACCCGGCGTCCCTCTGCCCCAAAAAGAACCCTGAAAAAATGGGTTCTTTTTAGGATGGCACATGCATGTCTATATGCTATACGTCTATACACATCTATATGCTGCACATCGCTGACGTCAAGTGAGGAACGGAGGCTGCCATTAGGCCACCACTGTGATGATGTGCTAGGGTTCCGGAGTGTGCGCTTGATGCACTCTGGAACCCTAGTATCGGCGGTGGCCCATATTTGCCTGAATAGTCCAATAGTCTAGCATAAAGAGGATTTCTGTTCCTTTCAATTTGATTTTTAATTCTGATACCTTGCACTCTCTCCTTGTTTAAGAAACATTTCAATACGTTTAACCTTCTTACAAACCACAGGAAAGCCCTCGGCGATCTCCCACAGAAGTTCTTAGTAGAAGGTTAAAAAGGAAAGGAGAGAAAGGTTAAAGTACGCAGGGCCTCTCCTTCTCGGGAGAGAAATGGTCGGATAGGAGAGGGTCTCTTCTTTCCTTTAAGAGAACCATTTCCTGCCACAGAATGTAGAAACAGAGAGAGGCGAGAGAGAGAGAGAAAGCGTAGGCTCCTCTCTCCGAAACAAAGCTATACTTCCAGTCTTCTCGGTTTGGCAGAAAGGCTAGAAAGCCTTAATGAGAAACCTTGGATCCAGAAAGCATAATAGGCCAGGGGATTCAGAACACACATGCGCGCACATGCACACACACAGAGAGAGATTTCATTTTCCCACTAATGAGAGACCTGGGTCACAAGTTGCAGCGTTCTTTAGATTCGATGCTTGGAAGAGACCCTACTCAAAAGCCCCTGAAACGTAAGCAAAAGAAGCCCTGCTTGGAAGGCGGTTAGGACGGAATAAATGATGCAGTTTCAAGAAGACTGTAAAAAGGGAGAGCGAGAAACCTCTGATGATGATGAGTAACACACATCCTTTGGAAGAGCTGGTTAAAATTACACCTGGGGTGTTCTTTGAAGGCAGAACTTTTAGCAGAGCTGGTTAAAATTATACCCGGGGTGTTACTTAAAGGTAGAAGCAGTTGCAAAGGGAGGTTCATACTCCGCAGTGGCCTTTCCCTGCTTGGATTACTTAGCTGTGTATCTCCCACTGGTGAACAGGTCCACAAAGTAATGGGAACAGGCTAACTAATGCTGATGCTCAAGGAAGGTTGCTCCACTTCTGGACAGACCTTCCCATTTCCATTCTTATAAGGTTGACTCTGTTCCAGACTGCCAAAAGAAAGCTGCTTTGGGTTTCTTTGGAGGTATGCTATTTAAATGATGCCTGGGTCCTAAGAGTCCGGAGGTCGTGCCAAAGCCACACTCCATTCCGAAGCACTGGAAAGCTGCTTGGGGTCTCTTTGGAAGCATGCTATTTAAATGATGCATGCGTCCTAAGAGTCCGGAGGTTGCGCCAAAGCCACACTCCATTCCTAAGCACTGGAGGGCAGCTTTGGTGCAGCTTCCGGATTCTTAGGATGCATGCATCATTTAAACAGCATACCTCCAAAGAGACCCAAAGCAGCTTTATTTTGTCAGTCTGGAACAGGCCTAAGGTTATATGGATGGGTTTTCCCTCCTTTCCCAAATGTGCTTTGTAAGAAAGGCCCTCCTTCTGTGAATGGGTGGTTCAGAATTATTTTCTCCTCCATCAAAATAGACTTTAGGTTGCGGCAATTCCTGTTTCCACTCGCTTCAAGAAAATGGCTGCTTGATGCCATTTGCCGTAAGTGGATGTTAATTAATGCTAAATTATAAAAGAATTTTTGTTGAATTGGATATGACATCTACATTAATAGCCAGTGAGTTCATTCAGATTAATGTTATCACAGTCATTAAGTGCTGGGATTTATAATCATTTGCCAAGGCTGCTAACTGAAAGCTCTTTAGTCTGATTTTTTCCCCCCATGAACAGAAACAAGCATAAAATGTAATGGAAGTCTGTCATTAATATAAATAAGTATTTGGTTACATACTAATAGGAGTCTTTCTCTTTTTGTCTCTGAATGGGTATGAAGCCATTGTCTTTGTTCGTGGCACATTGCACATATCAATGCAAAGGTTCTTGCGCATATAACAAAAGGGATCTTCTCAGAAAGACTTTTGAACCCAGGGAAAGTGTCTTTAGGTAAGCAGATTGGTTACTTTCATATATCAGCACTAACTGATCACTGTAAAGCTATCAATGACTTGTAACAATCACCCAGACTTTTCAAAATTTAGGGTAACAGACGTAACTTGTACCTTTCGGGACCCTACTCTATTATATATAGGAAGCTTATAGGAAGAAAATCAACTCATTTGAAATGTGGTGCTAGAGAAGAGTTCTACAGATAACATTGGCCTGTTCCAGACTGCCAAAATAAAGCTGCTTGGGGTCTCTTTGGAGGCATGCTGTTTAAATGATGCATGCACCCTAAGAATCCGGAAGCTGCACCAAAGCTGCGCTCCAGTGCTTAGGAATGGAGTGTGGCTTTGGCGCGACCTCCCGACTCTTAGGACCCAGGCATCATTTAAATAGCATACCTCCAAAGAGACCCAAAGCAGCTTTATTTTGGCAGTCTGGAACAGGCCATGGACTCCTGAAAATACAAATAAGTGGGTTCTAGAGCAAATCCAACATGAACTTTTCCTAGAAGCCAAGATGACCACAAGTTGAACAGGAGTCAACAGTGTGATGCGGCAGATAAAAAGGCCAATGAGATTTTAGGCTGCATCAATAGAAGTATAGGGTCTAGATCAAGGGACGTAATAGTGCCACCGTATTCTGCTTTGGTCAGGCTTCACCTGGAATATTATGTCCAGTTCTGGGCACCACAATTTAAAAAGGACATTGAGAAACGAGCGTGTCCAAAGGAGGGCGACCAAAATGGTGAAGGGCCCGGAAACCATGAAGCTCTATGAGGAACGACTTAGGGAGCTGGGGATGTTTAGCCTGGAGAAGAGAAGGTTAAGAGGTGATATGATAGCCCTGTTTAAATACTTGAAGGGACGTCATATTGAGGAGGGAGCAAGCTTGTTTTCTGCTGCTCCAGAGACTAGGACCCAGAGCAATGGATGAATGCAAAGGAAAAGAGATTCCAGTTCAACATTAGGAAGGACTTTCTGACAGTAAGGGTTGTTTGACTCCTTCAGAGATTGTGATGGAGTCTTCCAACTTTGAACTTTATCGCACTGGGGTTAAAACACTTCCCAGTGTGTTCTAATGTGCCCGCGCGCAGGCGCGCATGGAACGTGACGGAAACGCGATGGGGCTTTGAAACAGTTCTCAGAAATGGCGTCCCCTGGAACGCAACGGCAACGCGATTGGAATGCCCAGCGGCAAAGCCGGCATTCCAGTGTGCAGTAAAATGGGGTCCTTGGACCCATCGCGTTCCCATCATGTTCTGTGAGCGCCCCCGCGCGGGCACATTAGGACGCACTGAGAAACGTTTTAACCCCAGTGCGATAAACGTCTTCTATTCGATTCTATGACTAAACTGAGACTGTCCTACTTTGGCCATATCACGAGAAGACATGACTCACTAGAAAAAGCAACCATGTTTGTTAAATCAGAAGGCAGTAAGAAAATAGGAAGGCTGCATTCCAGATTGATAGACTCTATCAAGGAAGCCATGGCCCTTTATGGGGTCACCATAAATCAAAGTCATCTTCACGACAGCAGATAACAAAAAATACAACAGAGACTTGATAGGATGACTCCCATTACTGTACTATAACAATGGAAGAATATAGTCTGGTCAAAAAGAGTAGACAGGGAAGAAAAGGAGGTTGAATAGCATTATATGTCAAAGAGAAAATCGCTTGTACAGAAACCCGCACAAATGAACAGACTGGACCAGTTGAGAGCAAGTTGAATGAAGAAGGAAAATAAACACAACATTGTGGCAAGGGTTTAAAAGGCCACCAAACGAAGACGAAGTTGGCCACCGGAATCAAAGCAATTGGTACTTCAGGAACTTCATGGTCAAGTGATCATGCAATGCTAGAATTTGTCATTTGGGGACAGGCCAAAGAAGAGTATAGTCAAGCACAAAGCTCAGGTTTCAAGAAAGCTTATTTTACCAAGCTCAGGGCAATGCTGTGTGGAATCCCATGGCTAGAGATCCTAAAGGCAAAGGATCGCCAACATGGGTGAGATTTCACAAAGAAGGAGTTGCTAAAGTTGAACGTCCGTTATTAAAAACGCTGGAGACTAGAAGCATTTTGGAGTTGGATATTTGGAATACATGAGCAGCACAGAAGATACCTGCACTGTATTTGTGAGCTGAAGAGAGACATGAGGCTACAGAGAGATGTGAGGATCTGTGGCAAGAGATGTGGCTGTACACCAAGCATTACACTTGGATTTCCAATATTGCACAGACCCTCAGTCTCTCTCTCCAGCCTTGTGACTTTTTGCTCCCAGCCACTCGCTTCTGCCTTTGAGTCTGTGGCTGCGGTGCACCTGCCACTTGGTCTCTTCTTTCCAGCCTTGTGTCTCATTCATTCCCCACTTGTGTTGTGTATGAGATGTGAGGTTCGATGAGGCTAAGGGCCTGAGAAATGGACAAGCAAGAGTGCTGGAGCCACCACCTCAAAGACAGAAGTGGGTGGCTGGTGGCAAAAGGTTTTGGGTTTGGGAGGATTTCAGATTTCCAGATTGGAAATTCTTTCTATCATTGTCTTTCTCAGCCATTTCAAAGCTAGGTGGATAATCTGTAGTGATTATTGTTGTCTTAATATTCAACTGTAACCCTGCCTTTGTGCCGATTTCCTTAACTTTCATCAGTTAGACATTTTAAGTTTTTGCTGTTTCCTGCAAGTAATGTGATACTTAGGACAAGAGGCCACTGTCAGAACAGAACATGGAGAAACAGAGTGGCTCCCAATTGGCAAAAGGAGGTGATATGAGAGCCCTGTTTAAATACTTGAAGGGATGTCATGTTGAGGAGGGAGCAAGCTTGTTTTCTGCTGCTCCAGAGAACAGGACCCAATGGAGCAATGGATGCAAGCTGCAGGAAAAGAGATTCCACCTCAACATTAGGAGGAACTTCCTGAGAGTAAGGGCTGTTCGACAGTGGAACACACTCCTTCCTTGGAGTGTAGTGGAGTCTCTTTCCTTGGAGGTCTTCAAGAAGAAGGTGGATGGTCATCTGTTGGGGATGCTTTGATTTGGATTTCCTGCATGGCTGAATGGGGTTGGACTGGATGGCCCTTGCGGTCTCTTCCAACTCTATTATTCTATGATTCTATGGCCTGTTCCAGACTGCCAAAATAAAGCTGCTTGGGGTCTCTTTGGAGGTATGCTGTTTAAATGATGCATGCATCCTAAGAATCCGGAAGCTGCACCAAAGCTGCGCTCCAGTGCTTAGGAATGGAGTGTGGCTTTGGCGCAACCTCCGGACTCTTAGGACCCAGGCATCATTTAAATAGCATACCTCCAAAGAGACCCCAAACAGCTTTATTTTGGCAGTCTGGAACAGGATTCTAGGTGAGTTAGTTAGAATGGATTATACAAGAATCTGTCTTCAAGTATCTTTTGACAATGCATTGATCAGTAGAAACCAGCGTGTTTTATCAATAACAAATCCTGCCAAACTAATCTTATATCTTTTTTTTTAATTAGGTTACTAGTTTAGTAGAGTGTGGGAATGCTGTAGATGTCATTTATCTAGATTTCAGCAAAGCATTTGATAACGTCCCCGGTAATATTTTAAGTTGGGAGCTGATGAAAAACGGAATAGATGGAAACCCTGTCAGAGGGATCCATAATTGGTTGGGAAAGGATGCTCAAAGAGTCATCTTCAATAACAGCGCTTCAAACTGGAGGTCTAAACTTTAAAGTGCTCGATCTGGATGGAAGCCTCAGGGTTCTTTCCTAGGACCATCGCTCTTTGACATTTGGAAGCAATTATTGAGCTGATGGGGAATCTGTATCAAGTTTGTAGCCGACGCACAACTGGGAGGGATGGCTAACGCATTGGAAGACAGGGACAGAATTCAAGAGGATCTTGATAAACTAGAAGCTCAGGCAGAAATTAATACAATGAAAGCCAAGAGAGAGAAATACAAAAAGTCTACATTTGGGTCACAAGACAAAACAAAACACAACACCCAAATGCACAGATCCTTCTCTGGATGGGGGAATGTATCGCTCAATAGTACAATGTGGAAAAAAAGACATTGGAATTGTTATTGATCAGAAGTTGAATATGATCCATCAATGTGAAATGCGGCAAAGGAGGGAATACTACTTTAGCTTGCATTACTAGAAGCATGGGCGCATACTAGGGTTAGGAAGGGCAGTATTAGGGTTAGAAAGGGTCTTACCTCACGGCCCTTCTTCCTAGTACGCGCAGAGCGCATACTAAATGGCAGTGCCCATCCACATGGGCGCCGCCATTTTGATATCTTGGACGCATAGCATCCAGACGTCTCGTGGCAGAAGAGACACTGAGAGGGCGCGCTTCGCCTCTCGCTGCGCCACTTCTGCGTTTTGAAAAGGAGTGCCATTTCGGTGCTCCTTTTTCGCTGCGCCGGGAAGCCTCGTGGTCTGGCCGCTGGGGCTTCCCTCCGCAGCGAATGGCGGCAGCGGGAGAATGGCCGCCATGGTTTCCAGGTTGAGGCAACTAATAGTCCCCCTATATTAAGTCCTGGTCTGCTCTCATCAGGAGCACTGTGTTCGGTTCTGGGCATCTCATTTTAGGAAGGCCATAGGCAGGTTAGAGCAGGTTCAAAGGCAGAGAGGATGCTAACAGGTATGGCAAACAAAAGATATAAGGAAAGGTTGAAGGAATTGGGCTTGTTCAGCTTGTGAAGAGAAGATTGAGAAGACCAAAACACAAGTCACACCTGCAATATTTTAAATCCATTTGCATATCTTGCTATAGCAGTAGCAATAGCAAGTACATTTCTATACCGCTTTTCAGTGAACTAGCATTGCAAAACTAGCGGTTTACAATGCATGAGCCAATTGCCCTCAACAAGTTGAAACCTATGAAGGGATGGAAGGTGAGTGGACTCTGGAGCCCCTTAAGGAAAAAAGGGAAAAGAAAGGCTCGTCTCTTTAAAATCATGACATAAAATTCTACTTCTAGCCCTAACATATGTCTGAAGATGGCTGATACGATGAAGGACTCTCTCTGAATCTCTATGAGATCGGAAACCTTCCTAATTTTTCTGTTATGACAAATCAACTGAAGGTATCAGCCTCCGTGCCCAAAAAATACAGTGCGCCCTTGCATTACGCGGGGATCCGTTCCGGACTTCCCTGCGTAAAGCAAATTATGCATATGCTCGAGTCCCATTTAAATGAACGGGGTTCGTGCGCACGGTGGCGCACTCCCCATTAGTCCCTATGGGACGTGCTGCCCCTTCCTCCCTGCGCGGCTTTTAGCGTATCCTTAAAGCACGCATGTGTATGACACGGGCGCACTGTACAATGAATCTTCAGTGTTACGTTAAGCACTTCTTTTCGCCTGTTGGAACTTTCCCACCATTTGTTTTATTCCAGGCAACCTGGGTTCTGGTATTAATGTGGGGAACGGAGCTTCGCTTTGTCTACATTCTTCACATTGTGCACAATTCTGTACACTTCTAGCACATCCCCTGTTGCTTGCTCCCCTGCTACACACACACATACACACACTATTCCTTTGGGATCTTTCTTTGTACTTCCGCCTGCCTTCCTGACAGCTTAGGCTAATGCTGCAGGACAGCCTTGCACTGCAGGGGTAAAATGACAAGGAGAGGAGAAGAAAGAGCAGAGCCTCTTTGGGCGACTGACATTGAGTACCCTTGGTTTGGCACTTAGGTCCTTGGAGGTATCTGTCACTATGCTTGCCTGGAACGCGCGCCGGAGTTGGGGAACTTGCTGGAGAAGCTAGTAAAAATTTAATGCACTCTGTAGTGCGGTCATGTCATATTCACTCATGGCAAATAATCCCTGATGCCTGCAGAGGTAAAATGGAGCTGTAACGTGCTCGCCTCCTAACCCGAGCTGACAGCGATGATGTACGACTACCATTAGCGGAAAATATCACTTCAACTAACCCATGATCCAGCTCCGCTAAGGGTCATATTATCCATGAGGAACAAATTACATTCCCAGAGTAAATACAAATTTTCGACATAAAATGGGCACCAAAAAGGAGTAAGGTACGGCGGGGAAGAAGGCATTACGACGACATGTTGCTGAGTCACAAAAGGCAAAGTGGTCCATCCATCAGATTTTTGGATAGGTACTTCGGAGTGTGAAAACCCACATCTTCCCTCCTCCTCATCTAACCTACTCAATGGACTAAATACGAAAAACAATAAGGCAAAAGTATGAATAACTATAAATACTAGAAAACAGCAAGAACGTCAGTATTATGAGCAATTGTAACTACAGGCAACTACAATCATGTGAAGTCGAAGGCTGTCATGGCCGGCATCCATAGTTTTTTGTGGGTTTTTGGGGCCATGGGGCCATGTTCGAGAAGAGTCTACTCCTGATGTTTCGTCAGCATCTATGGTTGGCATCTTCAGAGAATGCTGGCATGGAAGAGAGTTGGGTACATTCTCTGAAGATGCCAGCCACAGATGCTGGCGAAACGTCAGGAATAAACTCTTCTCGAACATGGCCACATAGCCCCCCAAAACCTCATCTCTGTATACTAATATTTATCTTTCATTATAACCTCTACTTCATTTTTCAACCTCCAACAGGAAGGTACAAAGGATAGAATCTATTGAGAATGCTCCAGCTCTGGATCCCCTACGTCAAACTATGGGTTGGACTAGATCAGTGATGGCGAACCTATGGCACGCGTGCCAGAGGTGGCACTCAGAGCCTTCTCTGTGGACCTTTGGTCAGATTGGATGTATCAAGAAGGCACACTGGAAATTCCCTTAAAGCACACCAGAGTGCTGGTCCATCTCAGCCCCTATGGCAGTGATGGAGAACCTATGGCACGCGTGCCAGAGATGGCACGCAGAGCCCTCTCTGTGGGCACATGTGCCATCATCCCAGCACAGAGTTTGCCAGAATTTGTTACTCGAAAGTCAGAGGGACATGGCACTTTGCAATAAATAAGTGGGTCTTGGGTTGCAGTTTGGGCACTCGGCCTCAAAAAGGTTCACCATCACTGGACTAGATCATCTTTCCCCGACATGATACCCTGCAGATGCTGCTGGACTACAACTTCCATCATTCCTGGTCAGATCATTCCATTCTGGTTCAGATTAATGGGGGAAAATGCATAGTTTCCTCACCCCTAATTTAAACCGAAGTGCCTACAATTTCATCTGTTATCATATTTTGAGGGATTTCCTTCTCCCCTTAAATGTTAAAAACACCTTCGGTTTTCTGACGCTTCCCCATGCGCTCCGAAGAAAGATCCAAGGGATCGCTGCTTGTCTGAATGAAAGGAAATTCCAACTTGTCAGTTAAACAAAGGAATAACACACAGCTCCTCTTTACAGCGTGTGCTTTACCTGTCAACCAACAGACCATTATCATGTCACGCCAGACTGCTCTTTTCTCCAGGTCACTTTGTTTAAAGTGACATGGATAATGCACATGGCAGTGAGCTGACAGATCCGACCGTCCTTCGGAGAATTAAAAAAGAAAAGGGAAAGGAAAGACAAATGCCTGTTCTTATCTGCGGTCCACGCCTTGCTCTATCATCTAAGTTAGGCAGAACATGATTTCTCCCGGGAGCCCTTTTTTCATTTCCTGATTTTAAAGAAATCAAATAAGCACCATTTGTCTTCATCTGAATATGCTTGACCCGTTCAAATGATGATGATGTGTCTCTTTTTCCCCTCTTTAGAACAGGCGACGCACGCTGAATTCACAATGAATGCACAAGGCACTTAGATCTCTAGTAAGGACTACTAAGGAAGGATGTGTTAAATATCTATATATGCATTCTCTTGCAAGTACCTCATTTAAAAGGGGACATTAAAAAGGGGGAATGAATGAATTTGCCGTTGCTAAGGATGCTACAAAATTGTCACGTGAAAGAAACTGAGGCCTGTTCCAGACTGCCAAAATAAAGCTGCTTGGGGTCTCTTTGGAGGCATGCTATTTAAACGACGCATGGGTCCTAAGAGTCCGGAGGTCGCACCAAAGCCACACTCCATTCCTAAGCACCGGAGTGCAGCTTTGGTGCAGCTTCCGGATTCTTAGGATGCATGCATCATTTAAACAGCATACCTCCAAAGAGACCCCAAGCAGCTTTATTTTGGCAGTCTGTCTGCCAAAATAAAGCTACTTTGGGTCTCTTTGGAGGTATGCTATTTAAATGATGCCTGGGTCCTAAGAGTCTGGAGGTCGCGCCAAAGCCACACTCCATTCCTAAGCACTGGAGGGCAGCTTTGGTGCAGCTTCCGGATTCTTAGGATGCATGCATCATTTAAACAGCATACCTCCAAAGAGACTCCAAGCAGCTTTATTTGGGCAGTCTGTAACAGGCCATAGTCTCCAAAATGCAGTAAAGGAGAAGAGACACACCAGGTTTTCATTGCAAGGTGGATTTTCAGGACATTGGGACCCTGGAATTTAAGCACCTAGATTCTTAAGGAAAGAGTTTATCAGAAGATCCAAATTCTGTATCATCATATACGCCTCGGTATATCCTTCTCTTAAAATGGAGTTGGTCAAATTCTGGAGAGAGGTATTTGTCATGATACGATCAATCGCCATCAGTTATTGATTAGTAAATGAAATGTAGTCATATACTGTGGCTAAAAATATGACGTTCCCATTTCAAGGTAAGTTTCTTCCATTTAAGAAAATATCACATCAACAGAAGTTGTTATAGAAGTTATCGGCTGTATGCTATTGACTTGTCCTTCAAATACAGACCTGACCGAAAAGCACATTTCCCTTCTATTATGGCTTTCGATACAACCTCCATTGCATAGGTATCTTTTTTTGCTATGAAATGATGAGATGGGTGTATAACACAGTTCATTTTATATTGCCTTTTGAGACGTTATCGGCCACCGTGTGTTTTGAAAAGAAGTATTACAAAGTGTATTGTTCATTGTATGTGTAACCAAAAATATACACAAGATATAGTAAGGTTTAAAGAAACATGGAAATAGGAAAACCCAATACCACAAGGGAAAAAAACCCTTTCATTTCATTTCAGAATATGACTAGAACCATACTGTAGTCTTTAAAATAACAAAAACAACCGTTATAGATTTCTTTAAAGCAATGAAAGTGATAGAGTAAAGTGAAATGTTGAACCTGGGGATCCCTAAACCTCCAGAACATCAACATCTCCAGAGTGATTCAATGCTGCATATTACCCTTTCATCAGTCCCTAAGACATACACAACATTGAAAAGGACAGAAACAACCAGGAGAAAGCAATATCTGCAACGCAGAAGCCAACCCCTACCTTTTCTTCTTGATCGCTGTCGCTGTCACACTGCAAGGGAAACAAAAGCGTCGATTAAAATAATAACCAAAGTTAAAAGCGTATGAACAAAGTATTATAAGCTAAGAAAGCCTCAAACAAAAGAAGAGTGGGTTCTACATAGACATAGAACATTTTCCACACATTGAAAAGGGTCCACCTCTATTGAAGGCCAACTCCAGGGATACAGACTCATGGATAACCATCATCATGCGAGGGAATTTGGTCCATCTTCTGGGACACCTTGCTTCTCACTTTTAGCCCATTGCACTCTCATAATTTATTAGCTATACTTTTGTCTCGTGTTTCTATGAGCTATTTTTCATTAGCCGCAATCTATTTGATGGGGTGGCTTACACTGATAATATTCTCTCTTCGACAGATGCAGTCGAAGGCTCACCCTTGACATCCTAACCTAAAGCAGTTTTGGGTGGTTGGAAGTGCATTCATTTGTACAAAGGATGTCTAATCTGCCTTTCGAACAACACAAAGTCCTTAGAGCTTATCCTTAGAGCTTACAAAATAATGAACACATCTAATAATGTAATCCTAACCAAAGTTTCGAAGGTGACCCTAGGTCCACTTTGTGAGCAAATGCTCAAGAGGCGGCTGTAACCAGGGTTAGAATCATAGAGTTGGAAGAGAGCGCAAGGGCCATCCAGTCCAACCCCATTCTGCCATGCAGGAAATCACAATCAAAGCATCCCCATTGACAGATGGCCATCCAGCCCCTGTTTAAAGACCTCCAGGGAAGGAGACTCCACTACACTCCGAGGAAGGAGTGTGTTCCACTGTCGAACAGACCTTACTCTCAGGAAGTTCCTCCTCTTTTCCTGGAGCTTGCATCCATTGCTCCGGGTCCTAGTCTCTGGAGCAGCAGAAAATAATCTTGCTCCTTCCTAAATATGACATCCCTTCAAATATTTAAACAGGGCTATCATATCACCTCTTAACCTTCTCTTCTCCAGGCTAAACATCCCCAGCTCCCTAAGTCGTTCCTCATAAGGCATGGTTTCCAGACCCTTCACCATTTTAGTCGCCCTGCTTTGGACACACTCCAGTTTCTCAATATCTTCTTTGAATTGTGGGGCTTAGAACTGGACACAGTATTCCAGGTGCGGCTTGACCAAAGCAGAATATAGTGGCACTATTACTTCCCTTGATCTAAGCAGTATACTTTTATTGCTGCAGCCTAAAATTGCATTGACCTTTTTAGCTGCCGCATCGCAGCAGCTAAATGACTCATGTTCAACTTGTGGTCTACTTGGACTCCTAGATCCCTTGTCTCTACACTGCAGAATTAATGCCGTTTGACACCACTTTAACTGCCATGTTTCAATGCTATGGGATTCTGGGATATATAGTTTTGTGAGATATTTAGCCTTCTCTCTCAGAGAGCCCTGGTGCCACAACAAACTACAAACCCCAGGATTCCAGAGGATGGAGCCATTAAAGCAGTATCTTTTTGTTTGTAGTATCAAAGCAGTAGACCATAATCGGCAGCCAGTGAAGATTTTTTAATACAGGCGTTATATGGTCGAACCTTGATGTATTGGTGACCACTCTGGTTGGATCCATATTTTGGATCAACTGAAGCTTCCAAGCTTGGCACAAGGGTAGCTCCACGTAGAGTGCATTGCAGAAATCAAGACGGGAGGTTACCACGATGGCAGGCCTCAGGCTGGGAGGCTAATGCAAAAGAGGATTAACGTCTGCTAATTGGTGATCATTGTCTGCTGCCATCAGCACAGAACAATCCACATGCAAATCACTCCTGCATTCCCAGGCTCACACTGTATATATAGACCCACTTTTTCCAGGCAAGCATTCTCTGAAGATGCCAGCCACAGATGCTGGCGTCAGGAAGAAACTCTTCTAGAACATGGCTACAGAGCCACAAAAAACCATGGATGCTGGTCATGAAAGCCTTCGACTTCACAATCTCATCTCATAATTCATTAGATTTCACTGTGAACCAACCCAATCTGAATTTGTCCATGCAATGTTTTCCTTCACTGCGGTAGCAACAATGAGCTAGCAGCAATGCATTCCCCAGGAACTGTCATTTCCGTTGCCAATGTATTATGTCTCCCTGCCTCTTCTGACAGTCCGGTTTTAATTTCAAGGTCCACTTAATTCCTCCATCAAATCATTACTAGTATACCCAGCAGCACCTTGTCTCCAGAGCGAAGCATATGGCGAAGGATTGAGACCGAGAGGTGCCCATTATGGAATCAATACAGGTGCCAAGCTGATTAAAGAGAGAGAAGGGAGAGAGCCCAGTCTCCCTTCTTTGCCCACTCTCCGCCCGCTTTGTGCTTTGGCAAGCGGAGGGATTGCAAGGGAAAGTCCAACCACTGCTACAGCACATAACGCCTTGGCGAGAAAGCAGGTCCCATTTGCAGTATTCAATTCCCAAAGCGACTCAAGGGTTTGGGAGATCTCTCAGTACGCTTGGCCCATCCAATTCGCAACTTGGCTCTCCAGAGCTTGCTGGACCAGCATCTGGCAGAGGAGAACAACAGTCGAGCTGACCCTCCGGCTCATAATTTATGCAAAGGCAATAAACACGCTTGGCAAACAGCTCCTAACATCCATTCCATTTTTGGCTCCTTGCAAAAATGCCATGGACCCAGAAGGCATAGCTAGGCATCTCCAAAAACAGTTTATGAGGAAAGCCCCCAGCTGCGAAGAGGATCTCTGTTCTGAGATGGTGAGACGGTATGTGCGAAGTTATGTGTCGGCGCATTACCGGACAGACAAAAGGAAGGCCTTTTCCACACTGCATTATCCATACAAGAAATTCACGGTCACAGAGAGGTGATGATGGCCACTGGCTTAGATCGCTTTCGAGGAGGACGAAAAAAATACAGGCGGACAAGTCTGGCAATGGCTGCCAGATATGCAGCATTACTAACAATGACAAAAGGCCATTACTTCAATAAAAGATATATTAAACATAAATTTAGAAATAGTCACTATAATTTAACTAGAAATTAATGCTTTCATTTAAATATGCATACAGTTTATTTCACTACTGTTGGGAAGACTAAGATCAAGTGACCTGCTATCCAGGACCCAATAGTTGCTAGGCAAATTCAAGACCCTTGCGCTCCTCTTTCTTCCTCTGAGATGTTTTGGCCACTACAAAAAACAGTATACTCTTCTAATTGTAATATGTTTGAGATATTATATATTTAGCTGCAAAAACGAGACAGTGATCAGAATATCCTAAGACAGGTCCACCTTAGGGTTGCCATACGTTGGGAATGACTTAAAGGCACACAGCAACACAGCGACAATTGATCTCCATTTAGCGAACACTGAGATTGGAAACAGCTTCCGGATGACAAGGTTAGTTTAGTTCAGGAGAGCTGCAAAAAGAAGTCACATCTTGAAAGTGACTGCCAAAGGTCAGAGGGGAACAGCATCAGAAGGAAACTTACCACCCATTACATATCTTAATACTGGACCTCCATGGTATTCCCTCTATTTCCGATGGGTGCTATCTTCACACAGCCACTGTGGCGATCTGCAGCAGTGGGGACAGAGGCTTCCATGTAAGTGGCTCTGGAACTCCCTTCCCAGAGAGGTTAGGTTGGCACCCTTTCAGACATGCAAAGACTTTTTCTATTCTGAAACACATTTGATGGGCGATTGCCTGCCCAGGGACAAGTCCGCTATGCCAACGAAAGACATAACACAGATATTTGGAGGTAAATGGCCACAACTGTTTATCGATTACAGCTACAGTCAGTTGGCGCATGCATGGGATGGGATCTGGGCATCGGCCAGCCCGCCTGGTGCCTGATGAAACTGAACCTCTGGCCTCCGGGGAATGGAAGTGGAGATACAGGGATTCACCCAGCCAGATGTCCTCCAAGGTGAAAAACTTGAGTGGGGGTGCCAGACATGCCACCAGCCAGGGACATAGCCAGGATTTTAGGCAGGAGGGGTCCAGACTAAATGCCACCATTATAATGGGGCTTGGGCACGGCGGCGCAGCAGCACGCACCATTCATTTTTCTAATGGAAGGGGGGGTCCGGACCCCAAGAACCACCCCTTGGCTACGTCCCTGCACCAGCCCCCCCCCCCAAATCTGGGCCTGCCATGTCTGATGCACATCCCTCCCCAGGTCCCATATGGGGACCTCCCTTTGCCACAGAGGCCACTGGGAGGAAGAAGCAGCCATGGCTACCACTCTGCTCTGCTCCCTCCCCAGGTGGCCAAATCGGCTGTGGGTACGTACCTGCACCCCCATTTATACAAGACATATCTAAGGAGTTGATTGCATTGCCTTTACTCCTGTGATAGACCCAGGATGTAACTTTTGGAAAATCCCATCCTTGAAAAGATGCAGGAGAAACCCAGAGAAGCCCGGGTTCAATATGTACTGCCTGGTGATGGGAAAATGCAGTAAGATCAACCTGCTTAAAGTTCTGGTCTATCATGGGAGCAAAGGCAATGCAATCACCTCTTTAAACAATGCAATGGACATGGCTAACGGTTGTGTTGCTTTATGTGTGTGTGTTTTAACAATGTGTGTATTAACCTAGTTTTAATTTTTTTTCCTTATTGTTCCTAGTATTTTCACTTTTGTATCTTGTGGGATTTTTTAACAATGTTTTCTTTAATTCTTAATCTGGGAAAATGTGGGATATAGAAATAACAGTGGTGATGATGATGGTGGAAGCGGTGGCTATGATGGTGGTGGTGGTGATGATGATGTGATGGTGGTGGTGGTGGTGGCGGCGGTGATGATGATGATGATGGTGATGGTGGTGATGATGATGGTGGTGCTGGTGGCAGTGATGATGGTGGTGGTGGTGGTGGTGATGGTGGCGGTGATGATGATGGTGGTAGTGGTGATGGTGGTGATGATGGTGGTGGTGGTGGCAGTGATGATGGTGGCGGTGATGATGATGGTGGTGGTGATGGTGGTGATGATGGTGGTGGTGGTGGTGGCGGTGATGATGATGATGGTGGTGGTGGTGGTGGTGGTGATGAAGATGATGGTGGCGGTGGTGGTGGTGGTGATGATGGTGGTGGTGATGATGGTGATGATGGTGGTGGTGATGATGGTGATGGTGGTGGTGGTGATGATGATGATGGTGGTGATGATGATGGTGGTGGTGATGATGATGGTGGTGTTGGTGATGGTGATGATGGTGGTGGTGGTGGTGGTGATGGTGGTGGTGGTGATGATGATGATGTCATGGATCTAATGAATCTGCTGTGGGTTTTATTCCACACTTTACTTGAGCTATCCAAAGTTTCTGTACCTATTTGGGAATCAGGTATCTTAAACCACTGTTTTAACACCCAGAGCAGACTCATAGCTCACCCCCTGCCCCTAGCATGGAAGCAACTAGCCATCCTTGATCAGACAGCAGAGAACTCCAACATGTTAAAGAAATGCTTACAAAAGAAACTGGGAAGGAGGGAGGAGAGAGAGGACCCAACCCCAGCAACCCCTAACTCACCGAGGACCAAGTCTCTTTTAACAAAGCACACACAAAAGGCGGAAAAGAGAATCCCTTTCCAGGGGGAAAGGATCAATACCAGGGCTTATTCCCCATAAATCAGGTCTGCCAAAGCACATGGGTTAACATGAAATAAAGCCAAACAAAGAGTAGAGGAAGCAAAGAAACGCCTGGGTGATGCAGAGAGAATAAAAGGCAAAACATGCGCTGGGTTAAAATAATATGTGAGGCCTTGATGTCTCTCTCTTTCACCCCCGACGTGTTGTGATCCATAAAAATCACACCGAACACTTGCCTCTTTCTTCTCGGTCTGTGAAGCCAATTGCTCTGATTGCAGCGATATGAGATTGCCGGGATGACTTGCCCTTGCTTGCGGAGCAAATGGAACATGCTAATAGAACTTATCACATTACCCGATGCAGAAGTGCCAGAGCTCATTACTTTAAGATAAAGGGATATCATTGCGGACAGGAAGCAGGATTGACTTTCGGAGGCCCGACTTGATGATGATTTAATCAACTGCTCTCTTTCACTTCTCATCTCTGCGCCTGTCGGCTTCGCAGGTGCCGCTAAATGAGACACTCAGAAAAGGGAGCGCCGGGAGAGAAATTGCTGTCATTACTTCTCAAGAAAGGAAGTATGCAAATCCTCGACAGACAAATTGCATTCATAATGGGCCCAGTAAATACAAGGAGCATGCTTGACAGGTGAGGACAAGTTATTTGTATGTCCTTAAAGGAAAGCAACTGTCCTCATTTAGATATCCTGCTGGGGGTGGAAGGAGAGCAAGTGAAAGCCCTACTGGACCAGGGAAATGGAAAGGCAGCCCTCGGAGGTGATGCTAGGAGCCATGATGGCACAGTGGTTAAATGCCTATACTGCAGCCATCACTCACGAACCACAAGGTTTGTGAGTTCAATACCAACCAGGGGCTCAGAGGCAACTCAGCCTGGCAACCTTCTGTAGGATGCTAAAATGAGTACCCAGCTTGTTGGGGGCAATTAGCTTGCACACGTTGCAAACCGCTTAGGGAATTCTTAAGTGCACTGATAAGTGGTATAGAAATGTGGATATAGTACATCTTGATTTCAGTAAGGCCTTTGATAAAATTCCCCATGACATTCTTGCAAACACACTTGTAAAATGTGGGCTAGACAAGGCAACTGTTACATGGATCTGTAATTGGTTGACCGGACGAACCCAAAGGGTGCTCAACAATGGCTCCTTTTCATCCTGGAGCGAAGTGACCAGTGGGGTGTCCAGTGGGGCTCTGTCCTGGGCCCAGTGCTATTCAACATCTTTATCAATGACTTGGAGGACAAAATTGGGGGAATACTTATCAAATTTTCAGATGACACCAAATTAGGAGGAATAGCTAATACCCCAGAGGACAGGATCAAGATTCAAAATGACCTTAATAGATTAGAAAGCTGGGCCAAAGCTAACAAAATGAAATTCAACACGGAGAAATGTAAGGTACTGCACTTAAGGCGGAAAAATGAAATGCACAGGTATAGGATTATGGGGAACACCTGGATGAATGAGATTTATATATTGAAATGGATCTAGGAGTCCAAGTAGACCACAAGTTGAATATGAGTCAATAGTGTGATACGGCAGCTAAAAAGGCCAATGCAATTTTAGGCTGCATCAATAAAAGTATAGTGTCTAGATCAAGATAAGTAATAGTGCCACTCTATTCTGCTCTGGTCAGGCCCCACCTGGAATATTGTGTCCAGTTCTGGGCGCCACAATTCAAAAGGAACATTGAGAAACTGGAGCCATGTGTCCAAAGGAGGGCAACTAAAATGGTGAAGGGTCTGGAAACCATGCCCTATGAGGAAGGACTTAGGGAGCTGGGGATATTTAGCCTGGAGAAGAGACGGTTAAGAGGTGATATGATAGCCCTGTTTAAATATTTGAAGGGATGTCATATTGAGGAGGGAGCAAGCTTGTTTTCTGCTGCTCCAGAGAACAGGACCCAGAACAATGGATGCAAGCTGCAGGAAAAGACATTCCACCTCAACATTAAGAGGAACTTCCTGAGAGTAAGGGCTGTTCGACAGTGGAACAAACTCCTTCCTCGGAGGGTGATAGAGTCTCCTTCCTTGGAGGTCTTTAAGCAGAGGCTGGATGGCCATCTGTCGCGGATGCTTTGATTGAGAGTTCCTGCATGGCAGGGGGTTGGAGTGGATGGCCCTTGGAGTCTCGTCCAACTCGATGATTCTATGATTCTAATAATAATAATAACAATATAAGCTAATAAAATCTTACCTATTAAATATTGGTAGTAGGTGCCTTCAGGGACCCTGACTTTATGGATAACATCTGTTTAAATTATTTTTACTGATGGTATCCCATGAGGTTTGGTTCTAGGACCTCCGGGGAACCAAAATCCATGGATGCCGAAGCCCCATTATATGCAATGGCATAGCAAAATGGCAGCCTTTATATAAGAGAGCAAAATCAAGGTTTGCTTTTTGGTGAATATTTTAAAACCCGTGGCTCCTTGACTCTGCAGATGCTGATATGGATTCACTGTATTCGCTGTATTCAATGGGACTCGAACGTTGGGAAGGGGATCTCAACCAAGAGATTGGTTTGTATGCATGCTGCCTGTTAGATTTACAGTAATCCTTGCATCGTGAATTTGAATTATAAATCATCCCAAGAAGATCAGATCCGCCATAAATAATAAAGAGCCAAATAGATCACAACTATGCCAGTAATGAATGATAAGGCAAGAAGGAGAAGGGAAAATAGAAAGAGAAAAATATATTTTATCAGATAGAGCCCGACGGCTGAGTGCGTTTCTCATGTTAATACAACTAGATTCAGGCAAATTTAAATAGAAGTCCAAAAAGCTGTCAGTTGTGTAAATAAATCACTCTGTCTGTACATATTTATATCTGACACTGGTTTAGCTAAGATTCACATTTGGAATGAAGAAGCATCTATATTTCCATGACTTGCTTTCGGTCAGATTGGATGTATCAAGAAGGCACACTGGAAATGCCCTTAAAGCACACCAGAGTGCTGGTCCATCTCAGCCCCTATGGCAGTGATGGCGAATCTATGGCACGCGTGCCAGAGGTGGCACTCAGAGCCCTCTCTGTGGGCACACATGCTGTCACCCTCGCACAGAGTTTGCCAGAGTTCTTTACTAGGAAGCCAGAGGGACATGGCACTTCGCAATAAATAAGTGGGGTCTGGGTTGCAGTTTGGGCACTCGGGTTGTAAAAGGTTCGCCACCACTGCCCTATGGCTTCATCTGGAAGTAGCTCTTTGGCATGTCAGGCAGATAGGAGTCTTTTCGGTCACTTTCTATCTAACGTTTCTAACTGGAGTCCAGGGGTACAATGGGTGCATGCAAGCCTTGAGTTTACCATTCAGCTGGAGATGTGTGTGATTTATCCCCAGTTAGTCCAGGACTGGTGCTTATAAGACAAACATCTAAACACAGAAATAGGACTCGCCACCCTTGCACAGCCTTTACAGTGGCAAAAAATGGATTCAAAGGCTTTCCAGATATCCAGAGCAGGTTTTGAAGGTACAGGAGTACTGTATGAATGTGGAGGATTGTTATTGCTATTGTTGTTGGAAGGCATGCACCAGGGACATAGCCAGAATTTTAGGAAGGGGGGGTCTAGACTAAGTGCCACCATTATAATGGGTCTTGGGTGCAGCGGTGTAGCAGCACGCACCATTCATTTTTCTAATGGAAGGGAGGGTCCGGACCCCAAGGTCCCCCCCTTGGCAACGTCCCTGTATGCACCCATCCCTGTTCTACATTATCTGTAATAGACCTGTGCATCATGAATAACACACACACGTGCGCACACACACACACATGCGCACACGCATGTTCACAAATTTTATTCTATCTTTTCTTTCTCTTTCTTTTCAATCTCACATTTCTCTGGGTCACATAAACCAAAAACCCATTGGGTATTTTTTTTCTCCTCCTCGTGATGCTCCTTCATAGTTCTCAGAATGAGTATTTAATTGTTTCTAATATAATCATTCTGTAGAGATTTTATTTTTAATGAAGCAAACCTGGCAGTAGAGATGGCCATTAGTCCAAAATCCTGAGTGCCAAGATGATTAAAAGTGTTTGTTAACAACTCCGTGCAGAAACTAAAAACCTCTCTCTCTCTCTCTCTCTCTCTCTCTATTTAAAAATATCTCATTTCATGTTGTAGGGTAGATTTTTATTTGCATGCTTGGATGATTCAAATGTTCCTCTAAAGGTTTAGCGTCTAAAAATGTGAACTTTGATAGCTGCCCTGGATGTGCATGAAAGTGGACACATTCTTTTACTTACCACACTTGGCTGCCTTCCCCACCTAAAATCTAAACTGTGGTGGCAGCAGCCACTGATGCTCAGAAGCATTAGCAGGGCAAAGAGCAGCATTAGCAGAGGCAAAGCCAACCGGAAGCAGAACTAACCACATCTAGAACTTTATTGCACACCTTTTTTTGGCCTGTTACGGGAACTGGAAGTGCGACCATCCAAAAACAGGTTTTATCGCACGTTAAAGCGTCCTCCAAAAGGCCCCGTTCCATCCCCTGGTGCCAAGCCGTCCCCGTTCAGTGCTGACGGGCGCCATTTTCCGACCCGACCAGAACATTCATGTGCCTCAGCATTGAATGGGGACAGCTTGGCGCTGGGGGACAAAACGGGACCTTTTGGAGGATGCTTTGGCATGTGATAAAATCTGCTTTTCGCTGGTCGCGCATGCGCACACGAACATTCCCTTCCAGTTCCCGTAACGGGCAAAAAAAGGTGTGCGATAAAGTTTGTAGTTTGTGATACAATATCCTCCTTTGCAAAATCTAAGTTGGTAGATATGTAGGTAGATAATGCCCCATCTGCACTAACAACATTATGGGCCGGTACAGACAGGCCAAAATAAAGCAGCTTCGGGTCACTTTGGAGGCATGCTGTTTAAATGACACATGCATCGTAAGAGGCCAGAAGCTGTGCCAAAACTCCAGTCCTTAGGTGGCTGTGGCATGGCTTCTGGCCTCTTAGGATGCATGGCTCATTTAAACAGCATACCTCCAAAGTGACCCGAAGCAGCTTTATTTTGGCCTGTCTGTACTGGCTCTATATATCATGTGGGAACTGACTGCATCCTATGAAATCACGAGATGTGTAGTTTGGGGAGGCACTAGATTCTCTGGAAAAGAATGAATACCCCATGAAACCTTAAATCCTTCAACTCAAAGGCTGGAGCAATAGTAATCAAAATGGTACCAACATGCTATAATTGCATGACATGAAAGGGCCTCCCAGCTCATTTGCTGTGCCACCAGAGGGGCCATCATTAGGAGGCATGTAATTCCAACATGCCTCCTAATGATGGGGGACACTTGGCTGAAGGAGACTATGTGCGAAAGGAATCTAGGAGTCCAAGTAGACCACAAGTTGAACATGAGTCAACAGTGCGATGCGGCAGCTAACAAGGCCAATGCTATTTTAGGCTGCATCAATAGAAGTATAGTGTCTAGATTAAGGTAAGTAATAGTGCCACTCTCTTCTGCTTTAGTCAGGCCCAACCTGGAATATTGTGTCCAGTTCTGGGCACCACAATTTAAAAAGGACATTGAGAAACTGGAGCGTGTCCAAAGGAGGGTGACTAAAATGGTGAAGGGTCTGGAAACCATGCCCTATGAGGAACGCCTTAGGGATCTGGGGATGTTTAGTCTGGAGAAGAGAAGGTTAAGAGGTGATATGATAGCCTTGTTTAAGTATTTGAAGGAATGTCACATTGAGGAGGGAGCAAGCTTGTTTTCTGCTGCTCCAGAGAATAGGACACAATGGAGCAATGGATGCAGGCTCCAGGAAAAGAGATTCCAGCTCAACATTAGGAGGAAGGTCCTGACAGTAAGGGCTGTTCAACAGTGGAACAAACTCCCTTGGAGTGTAGTGGAGTCTCCTTCTTTGGAGGTCTTTAAGCAGAGGCTGGATGGCCATCTGTCGGGGATGCTTTGATTGTGAGTTCCTGCATGGCAGAATAGGGTTGGACTGGATGGCCCTTGCGGTTTCTTCTAACTTCATGATCCTATGACCATTTCTAAAGTTAGACAGGAATTTCTGAATATGTCCTTTAGACATTCAATAAGTTAAGCCATAATTCTGGAAGACTATAACTGAGAGCAGGGAGAGAGAAACAAAGAAACAGATTGAAATCAGAAGCAAAGAATGGGAAAAATCTCTCATTCCAAAGTCTGAAGCAACCTGCTCTTGCGCACTGTTGATCAATACAATGAGCCCTATATTCAAGTAATCTTTGGGTCCATTTGAGCATGCTATAAGACAACAATACTCGGTCTTCCTTCCTCTGGAGTGAGAATGTCTATGGCCACATGTTACCAGTCCAAAATAAACTCTTAATTCCATGGGATTTGTAGCGGTTCTTGCTATCGAAGCCAAAATTGCCCTACAGGGAATGTACTGCACCCTCGCCGACAACACTGCAATAAAATTCAAGCGCTGAACTAAATGGCACAAACTCTTCTGAAAATGAAACACAATGACCCGTCACAAATAAAAGAAGTGACCATGAAATGGAGGAAAACCACCTTCCTCAAGAAGAAATTTGCTTTGCTTTGCTTTCTCCTTTGGGAAGGACCTCAAGAACACATCTGTGTCTTCCATGATGCCTTCAGGCCCCAGATGCCAAGATACAGACATTTTCCTGAAGATACAGATTTTGCTCTTCCTTTGTTTCCCCTTGACACGAATGTCTAGTTGTAACTGAACATAGGGGTCGAACAGATGGGCATGAAAAAGTGACTTGAATCTTCCTTTTCCAAAAGCTGTTCGAAATGCCCCACTGTATGGGTCGCTCCCAAGAGGGCCCAAATGGGCATGGTTGGACCACGCAGGGTGCTGTCAAGCTGTGCCTCTTGAGTAACTTTTCTTGTCGCCTTCCCACCATCCATGTGCACCGTTGCACAAACACACCCTGGCGACCGCCTGCTGCCTAGATGCCATCCCAGGGGACGGCCGCCCTTTTGATCGGCCACACAGTTGCACCTGTGGTACAGGACATCGATGTGCCTCAACATTAGGAGGAACTTCCTGAGAGTAAGGGCTGTCCGACGGTGGAACACACTCCTTCCTTGGAGTGTAGTGGAGTCTCCCTCCTTGGAGGTCTTCAAACAAAGGCTGGATGGCCATCTGTCAATGGGGATGCTTTGATTTGGATTTCCTGCATGGCAGAATGGGGTTGGACTGGATGGCCCTTCTTGGGGTCTCTTCCAACTCTATGGCTTGTTACAGACTGCCAAAAAAAGGCTGCTTTGGGTCTCGTTGGAGGTATGCTATTTAAATGATGCATGGGTTCTAAGAGTCCGGAGGTCGTGCCAAAGCCACACTCCATTCCTAAGCACCGGAGTGCACCTTTGGTGCAGCTTCCGTATACTTAGGATGCATGCATTATTTAAATAGCATACCTCCAAAGAGACCCGAAGCAGCTTTATTTTGGCAGTCTGGAACAGGCTTATGATTCTATGAAAACACTGGCAAAGCACCATCATGGAGACAGAAATCATAAAGGAGGATTTTATCCAGGTTCAATATGTGCAGGAATCTGGAGTTTGCATAAAGATATTATCTAAAGGTCCTTTCCAAGACAGTGTTATGTCACAGTATATTCACAAATAACCATTCTGAGTCACCGAGCTACTTAAAGGTAAAGGTAAAGGCTTTCCCTTGACATGAGTGTCTAGTCATAACCAACTGTAAAGGGTGGTACTCAATCTCCGTTACTAAGCCAAAGACGAATCCAGTGGTTATGGGGCCAGTATGACTGCATCAAATGTGACCCTCCTACTGAAATGTTACCTATGTATCTACTTGCATTTGCATGCCTTTGGACTCCTAGGTTGGCAGAAGCTGGGACTAGGGATGGGAGCTCACCGCATGATGAAGCACTTGGGCGTCGAACTGCCAACCTTCTGCTCTTCCGATTGTCAGAATTGCCGTCTTAAGCACAAAGCCACCGCAGCCTTATTGAGCTACTTTAACAAGAGAGAACCCTACAGAATTAATTTGAACTTACTTCCGAGTAAATCTGGTGACGCATATTATGTTATGACCGCATTGCACTCTACCTTGGCACCAAAAATTATTCCGTGCAGGCAAAGAGAGTCCTTTATCACGCGAACATTTGGTGCAACGGTGCAATTCAGCCTGCAATAACCCATCTGTGCTTGTTCTATTGCTATCTCTCTCTCTCACACACACACACTCCGAGAAGAAGATCTTAAGGAGTTAAGCCTGCAAAAACGACTGCACTCCCAGGACATCTTGAGGGATGGCTGCCATTGCCGCCGTCAGACGTGACAGAGCCAATTTGACAGGCTGCCATCGAGGGCCTTCCTAAGAAGCTGAGCGCCCTGATGGTTTCCTGATGTGAACAGCCGCCTTGCAAAATGGTTTTCCTCTCCTGCTGCCTTTGCTTCCATCTGCTGCTGGGCCGATGCACTGGCGGCCGCCTGCCTGTCACAGCGTGCATGAAAATTAGCCAGGGAGGAGGCACTCAGTTGTGCTAATTACATTTTAATCATTGGAAATGTGTTGGCAAATCAAGCTTCGATTGCCATCTCGGAGCCTGTCTCCTCCAGCAGAGCAGAGGGGCTGCCTGCATTAGCCGAGGCCTGCTGGGCCTAGTTCATTCACAGAAGATGGAATAGGAGGCCTCGCGGCACACCACTGAGACTGCTTTGGCACATTATTAGAAAGCCACAAGGCATGTTTCAAATCATCGCTGTATGAGATCTGCTCATTCTCACATCCCTGGGTAGCCCAGCAATTGGCTGTACATTTTAACTGCAGCCTCCGCTCGCCGGCGTTTCCCTTCCAAAATGGCTGCGGCATGAATAATAGCGAAAAATAACAAAGGAGTCTTGGGGCACCTTCAAGAGGAAGCGAGCATATGCTCCAAGAGCCCCTGCCGACCGGGACGGTCGCTATTTTCTGGCTCCCGTGCCTCGTATATCACTGCCTGCTACCAGGTTTATATCCATTAATGGAACCGATCTGCGACCGGGCTTTACTTCTCTAACAGGAGAGCAAAGCAGAAAGAAAAGGGGAAAGCCTGCCTTGCCTACCCTTTTGTACTGACTCACTTTGAAATCCACTGTTGTACTTATGTACTGGGCTTTGACCAAATAAAGCATGTCTGTCTAAACCATGCTGCCCTTCAGTAGCATGTTGCCCCTAGACATCTTTGCAAAAGTATAAGGGATGCAGAGATGACGCTTCAGAAGGGACATAGTAGAGCTGGCATCCCTAAAATACTGCCAATGCTTCTTTGCTATTTGTACAAAGGATGAGAACGTATTTTATTTTCATGTCATTATGAAATGTATAAAATCACAGGAGAGTGTGTTTTTACATCACTCTATTTTACTTTATTTTATTGTGTATCACTGGAAGTCTATTGCTGCACTTATGTATCATGCTTTGTATCTTTTCATAACTTGCTGGTCATTGACCAAATAAAACATATCTATCTATCTTGC
>CM028782.1:3812792-3829750 GCA_016801065.1 Sceloporus tristichus | reverse complement strand
CTATCTATCTATCTATCTCTATTGCCACCAAAATGAAAATCTTAACAAAAGTGAAGGCTGTTGAAAGAAATAATAATAATAATAATAATAATAATAATAATAATAGGCATTTCAGAAAAAGCTTTCAAATGGTATCTAGAAAATTCAAAATGTTTTTGTTAACTGATGCAAGGCAACCTGACCTTGGTTGTTTCGTTTCACACGCATGCGGCGTTTTGAATACAAGGTTTGCTGAAGTGTGTTGAATTGCTCTTCTTTTTTGTGGTGTAAGAACCCATCCCTATTCTTTCCATATTATTTCTATCTCTGGCACCATAATTCTTAAGGCTGGGAGCGCTGACATAACTGGCTTTTCACAGCGTAACATGCCATTTCCAAGTGGTATGATCTGACAGCGTCACGAGTTGCAGATGCTTATTCCTGCCATATGGTAGTGATGGGATATGTAATAGTGAAGGTATGTTTTAGGACTTTATTGCACCCGATTCAGTGCTGACGGGTGCCATTTTGCTCAGTCAGAAGAGTGGAGTGGAGTCTCCCTCCTTGGACGTCTTTAAACAGAGGCTGGATGGCCATCTGTCGCGGATGCTTTGATTTGGATTTCCTGCATGGCAGAATGGGGTTGGACTAGATGGCCCTTGCGGTCTCTTCCAACTCTATTATTCTATGATTCTATGATTCTAAGACTTATGACCAGAACATTTCACGCGCCTCAGCACTGAACTGGGACGGATCACCGCAACGGAACGGAATGGGGCATTTTGGGGGATGCTTTGCCGTGTGGTAAAATCCGTTTTGGGGCGGTTGCGCGCACGCACACAAACGTCCTATTTTCGTACCCGTAACGTGCCAAAAAACGGGTGCAATAATGTCCTTAGAAATGTTTTAGAACTGTGAGTTCAGACACAGGTGCAGAGATAAGCAAAGAAAGAAGGTGAACCCATTCAAAGTCATTGGTAGGAAACATCTGGCTAGAAATACAAAAAAAAAAGAGGGTGCTGTTGGGAAGGAAAAAGAAATATGCTTATTAATTATAATGAATAAGAATTAAGACTGCCTAAATTGTCTGTAGTTTAATTATGTGATTGCATAAGAGAGATTGATAGAATTTCACAAGATCAACAATCTATGCATTGGAAATACCTGCTTCATAATCCAAAATCTATCTATCTCTATCTATCTATCTAGATAGATAAAAATGTACATCTTAAGAAAAGTAAAGGCTGTTGAAAAATTCCATATACAACCAGATTCCATATACAACCAGATAAGAAACTATACACATAGACAAAAAACAGAAGAAGGAGAAGCTCTATTCTTGCAGCCAAAACTAGCCCAGGCACGGATTGTAGTACATATCTCGAAGGATTTGACTGACCTACGAAAGGATGGAAGGCTGAGCCAACCTTGGAGCTCCTGGGATCGAACTCACAACCTTGTGGCATTTAACCACTGTGCCGTCTGGGCCCCTATCAAAAATTAGAATAAAATGAAGGAAAAAGAAAAAAAGATATCAAACCAAAATATGACCTGAACAATATTTCAACACAATTTACAATGTAAGAAACAGGTTTGTTCTATTAAGCTTAATCACCCCTGAGACAGATGAACTATGGTCAGAAGCCAGGGACATAGAATCACAATCGTAAAGTTGGAAGAGACCACAAGGGCCATCCAGTCCAACCCCATTCTGCCATGCAGGAACTCTCAATCAAAGCATCCCCAACAGATGACCATCCAGCCTCTGCTTAAAGACCTCCAAGGAGGGAGACTCCTTTGCACTCCAAGTGAATGTTTTCCACTGTTGAACAACCCTTGCTGTCAAGAAGTTCCTCTTAATGTTGAGGTGGAATCTCTTTTCCTGGAGCTCACATCCACTTTTCCAGGTCCTGTTCTCTGGAGCAGCAGAAAACAAGCTTGATCTCTCCTCAATATGGCATCCCTTCAAGAATTTAAACAGGACTATCATATCACCTCTTAACCTTCTGTTCTCCAGACTAAACATACCCAGCTCCCTAAGTCGTTCCTCATAGGGCTTTATGGTTTCCAAACCCTTCACCATTTTAGTCTCCCTCCTTTGGACACGCTCCAGTTTCTCAATGTCCTTTTTGAATTGTGGTGCCTAGAACTGGACACAGTATTCCAGCTGGGGCCTGACCAGAGCAGAATAGAGTGGCACTATTACTTCCCTTGATCTAGACACTATACTTCTATTGATGCATTGCATTGGCCTTTTTAGCTGCCGCATCACACTGTTGACTCATGTTCATAAGCAAAGAAGAAAGCAAGAAGACAATCTTTGTGACCAAAAAGACAAAGAAAACCAATGGAGTCACTAGCGGGTATGGGGGGTGCAAACCGGACCAGGTGACACCCCATAGGAGGGGTTGCAGCCTGGTGGGATCCTCCTCTTACTTGAGGAGATGCCCCTAAAAGGTCCTCTTTTAGGAACCTAATGTCCGAGATCAGCAAATAGGGTGCATTATCTGATGTGAGAGGGCTTACTTTGGAGGAACCAGGGGGCAAATCTCATTGCCCTTTGTTATTATCTTGAATTGGTAACAGCAACCTAAGACTGGGGGTCCAAGGCATTCCAAAACCAGGGGAAATTGCAACCTGATTGAGCCTGGAAAGGTGCTTGAGCATTTCGAGGCCCAAGCTCCCATCACTAGTAACAGTTTCTGCCAACCTAGCAACTCAAAAGCATGTAAAAGTACAAGGAGATAAATAGGTACCACTTTGGTGGGAAGGTAACAGCGTTCTGTGCAGTCATGCCGGCCGCATGATCACCGGAATCGTCTTTGGACAATGTTGGCTCTTTGGCTTAGTAACAGAGGAGAGCAAACCCCGCTACAGTCAGGCATGACTTGACAACCTTGCCAAAGGGGAAACCCCTTACCTTTACCTAGTTTGGAATTGGGTTTGGAGAGAGGCCATGACTTTGGCTATTTATGGCCATAACTAGTAGGGCGCTCGAATGAGCTCTCCCGACTCTTCAGTGTTTCAACAGTTAATGAATTTGTTGAGGAGACCAAAGATTTCTTCAGAACAAACCATCAAGTAAAGATTCTTCTGGTTAACAGATGCAAAAGCAGGGCTCAAAGGAGAGCGTGGCGAAAACAGATGGTGCCGAAGGCAACTTTCTCTTTCAATGCGCCAAGGGACTCGGAGAGGCAAGTTGGGAGGTGCAGAGAGGTGGGCGACAGTGTTTTCTGTCAGTGGGGTTTTTTTATTTCAAAACTAATCATTTGTCACACCGTCTCTGACTGCGTCTCAGCACAAAAGTCTATATCCGAAATCAATGAGACATCCAAACTGGGGAAAGACTGCAATAGAAGAGTTGTGCGTGGAACGCAACAGGATGGAAGAGGAGTGCGGCACGCAGTTATCCTTCCATTCTAAATAGCCAAGTTTTTGAATTGATCTTCGGAAAAAAATAGTGCTTTCTCGTACTGAACAAACAGGGGAATAATGTTGTTGTTTTTAATATGAAGAATATGTAGGAATTTTTTTAGGGGGGAGGGAGAGCAGTTATTCTAAACATCGGGAATGTAACCTTATAAGAAGAGTATCTACAATGCTCTCCGAAACCCAGAGAGAGAGATCGGGTCTAGCAATAAATTGTCCCGTATTCTAGGACTTTCTAAATATACAATTCTAAATATACACAATTCTAAATATACACTGGACTGACTATGTGACGAATGTTGCTGTCCTCGAGCAAGCAGGGATCACCAGCATTGAGGCCATGCTATTGAGGACGCAGCTGCGCTGGGCAGGACACGTTTCTAGCATGACGGACCATCGCCTCCCCAAAATAGTATTCTACGGTGAACTCGCCACGGGTCAAAAGCGTAAGAGGGGCGCCCCAAAGAAGAGATACAAGGACTCCCCGAAACAACATTGGCCAAATTGATCACCAACAATGGTCCGCCCTGGCCTCGCATCGGGAGGCATGGAGATGCACTATCCACGATGCTGCAGCCTTTTTCGAAGGCTCACGGCGAACGGGTCTCGAAGAGAAACGACAACGCAGAAAGAACCACAACCCGGAAATGTCACCCAAGGAGACTTTCCGCTGTGCTTTCTGCAACCGGACTTGTTTGTCCTGGATTGGCCTTTTTAGTCACCAACACGCTTGTACAAAGCGCGGGATGCGTCCTTCCTGAATCTTCATTCGCGAAGCAAAGCCAGAGAGAGAGAGAGAGAGAGAGAGAGAGATTGTAGGACTTTCCAATTGCCGATCTTTGTGCCACATTAAGACTCATTTTTATGATTCCAAGGTTCTGGCTGCATAAATGGAAGACTTTTGTTGTTATTGTCGCAACGGCCGATTCTCATTTATCTATTTTCTGCCAAGGATCAAGGCCGATAAACCAAAGAGACTGCTGACACCCTTTCCTTCCCTTTCTCACACTGTGTTTTTCCCCCCCCCTTTAAAAAGTTGTCATCCATGATTTAGTGAAGATCTGAATGAATTTTTAATATTCCACACCAAAAAAAACCCCCATGTTTTGGTATTCTATCGTGTTGCCGGCAGTCTATAAATCCTGATAACACCCGGGATTTCTCTCAGCAATACTCGGCGCTGAAGAAACGCGGTTTTAAAGTTTAGTCAGCCTGATGGAAAGTAAAAGCCTGCGTTGGTGACAGGTTGACAGAAAGAGCTGTTTTCTTTTCCGTTTCACAGCGTCCCGTGTATGAATGCTATGAAACATGTCAGGGCTTCTTCGGTGGCTGCGGAGATGGAGATGGCATGCGTTCCCAATGGAGGAGGGAAGGCTTTGAGCCGGGAATATCGTAACGATTCGGGATCTGGAATCCTGATTGACAAGCAAAATGGAAAGCACCAAACATACTGACTCGGTTTCCTCGGACGAACGTTAATTGCTCGCTTCTGCTCATCATGCGCACCTTGCCGCGTAAAATAAAAGAAACGGCTTTGGAAAGGTACTGTTTTGACGCCAAGTCCTTGCATTTCTCAGCCGTCCAGAGGTTCCTGGGATTTACAGTCCAAAAAAATATTAACGTTTCAAAGCTCTGCCACAAAACAAAACAAAACAAATCCACCGCCAATGTTTGCACTGTAAGGATGGAGTCATCCAAGGCAGAGCAAGGAGCGTGTTGCTTGGCTTATTAATTTGCCTTATCTCTCCCGGTTTAAATTTCAATTTAGGCTGCATCCTGATCTTATCAGAATACAGCCTGGGTGCGTCCCCGCTTCCAGGAGCGCTCCGGCGATCGTTTTCTTAAGCTTGAAAACCCCCGGATCCAAAAAGAGCCGTGCTCTTGGAAGCAGGGATCAGGGACGTAGCCAAGGTGGGGGGTTCTTGGGGTCCGGACCCCCCCCTTCCATTAGAAAAATGAATGGTGTGTGTTGCTGCGCTGCCGCACCCAAGCCCCATTATAATGGTGGCACTTAGTCTGGACCCCCCCTTCCTAAAATCCTGGCTACGTCCATGAAGAGATGCACCCAGGCTGTATTTGGGCAGCAAACTCGGGGGCAAAAACTTTCTGATGAGAAGGAACTGGAGGGCAGCTTTGGTGCAGCTTTCGGATTCTTAGGGTGCATGCATCATTTAAACAGCATACCTCCAAAGAGACCCAAAGCAGCTTTATTTTGGCAGTCTGGAACAGGCCTTAGTAATTTTTTTTGTACTAATGTTACTCATAAATCATAATCCCCATGTATCGCTGACTCTAATGCGACATAAATAACTAGCCAAATTAAAATTATATCTTTAAATTACAATAATAATAATATAGTTTATTTATACCTCCCGCCTCTCCCACGGATCGAGGCGGGATTACAACCTTAAAAGACACTTAGTACAATTTACAATCAATACGACAATAAAATACTAACACTGAACTTACCAAGAATCCCTATTAGTTCTCTAAAAATTACAACTCGTCCATTAGCCAACAATCAGAGTCAAGGAAGAGCAGTCATCATAACCTTTGTACAGTGGTACCCCGGGATACGAATGCGCCGGGTTACGAATTTTTCGGGATACGAATAAATCCCATAGGGATTTATTGTTTCGGGTTACGAAGGTTTTTTCGGGTTACGAAAAAACCCCGGCGCTGTTTTAAATGGAGCCGCGGCAGAGCCGCGGCTTTTTTTCCATTAGCGCCTATGGCAATTCGGGTTACGAAGGTTTTCGGGTTACGAAATTAGCCGCGGAACGAATTAATTTCGTAACCCGGGGGACCACTGTATATGGGATTCAGGGGACAGAGGTCCGTTTTGAGTGCCTCCTTAAAGTCCTCTAAGGGAGTAATGAGACGGATCTCTTCCGGTCGGTCATTCCATAATCTTGGGGCCACGGCAGTGAAGGCCTTATGTGAAGTTGTCATTAACCTGGTATTATAATGCAACGTCCTACACACAGCCTCAGTGCATTTACATGCATATATATTGCTGCATCATTTTAATGTTATACACCGCTTTGACTGTTTTAACAAAAAGCAGGATATAAATAAAAGTTTTATTATTACTATAAGATAATAGATAAATACTTCAGCTGACAAGCTCTCCCCTTCTCCCTTTTTCTTATCTCTCTGCACATGCGCATACACACACTTGAGTGCTCCGGTGCCAAAGCAACAATAAAGAAGAAAGCAAAAATGTATGCAAACAATTGTTTGGTGTGGCGCAGTCCTGGCTAACCCTGACAATGGCAACTCCTTTGGACCAGGCCAGGTTACGATGACCCATGTCAAATAAGGGATTTGCAGTTAAGAAATGTCAGCATAAAAACCAGTGAGAGCTGTCACCGTCCTCAGATATGACACCAAGGAAGATGCCTGCTGCTCTGCCAGATGTACCAGGTGCAGCTCTAAAACGTTTGAACACCTTTTCCAGACTGTTGATGGGCATGGAACAGCATCTCCCCATTTCAGGACAGGAGAACAGGCTGGACCCCTGTGGTCATACTGATCTCATGTCAGCCTCATTCCTAACATCAGATTTAGAAAAGCGTCAGTTGAGCTCCACTGGACAGGATTCCTTGCAGAGCAGCAGGATGGAGAGAAAAGATGCTGAGTAAAGAGAGTCTCCCTGTGTCTTCTGATCTACCTTACTAATAGGCCACAATGAAGGAAACTGAGGCCTGTTACAGACTGTTAAAAAAAGCTGTTTTGGGTCTCTTTGGAGGTATGCTGTTTAAATGATGCCTGGGTCCTAAGAGTCCGGAGGTTGCGCCAAAGCCACACTCCATTCCTAAGCACTGGAGGGCAGCTTTGGTGCCGCTTCCGGATTCTTTGGGTGCATGCATCATTTAAATAGCATACCTCCAAAGAGACCCCAAGCAGCTTTATTTTGGCAGTCTGGAACAGGCCTGAATCAAGGAAGTCGAAGCTCATCAGTTCAAAATATTAAGGGTGGAGGATCATCTCATTCTACTAAAAAGTCACAGTCGCACGAGGCAAAAATTCACATACCAGCCCAAGGTAGATATCCACAAACCCCATACTCACTCACATTGAGCGAGGCCAGAGATACTGAGCATCTTGCCACACGACGAATGGATAGCACCAGCGCATGTCCCTCCCCAAAGCCAACCCAAAAACATATTGTTGCCCGAGGCAAAGATTTCGCCTCTCCTTCCACATATAAAAGCTGGCAAGACATGTTGTTGTTGTCAACTGAAGGCCTGAACAAACAAGCCAACATAAAGCTCCTTCAGGTCACTTTGGGGGTATGCTGTTTAAATAATGTGTGCGTCCTAAGAAGACGGGTCTTGCAGAAGGCCATACCTTCTCATGATGTGGCTGACGTTCTGTGCTGCTCCAGAAACAGGACATGGAACAACGGATGCAAACTGCAGGAAAAGAGATTCTACCTCAACTTTAGGAGGAGCTTCCTGATAGTAAGAGCTGTTTGACAGTGGAACAAACTCCTTCCTCGGAGTGTAGTGGAATCTCCCTCCTTGCAGATCTTTAAACAGAGGCTGGATGGCCACCTGTCAATGGGGATGCTTTGACTGAGATTTCTTGCATGGCAGAATGGGGTTAGACTGGATGGCCCTTGCGGTCTCTTCCAACTCTATGATTCTATGATTCTAGTCTGGTCTTAAGTGATGTCTTTAGTAACAGCAATAACAATAGCAAGTACATATCTATACCGCTTATCAGTGAATCTAGCACACTCAAAGCGGTTTATGATGTGTAAGCCAATTGCCCCCCATAAGCTGGGTACTTATTTTACCGATCCACGAAAGGATGAACGGCTGAGTGGACCTCGGAGCCATCCTCTTGGATCGAACTTACAACATTGTGGCTACAGGACCGGCATTCATCCAATGCGCCAACAGGGCTAATTCTTGACATGCATCATGGGCTGGTTGAGTCCAACCGATACAATAAAGAAATGCTGATCCTTCAGAGAGCCTGGTTCCAAACTGTAAGAATCATAGAATTATAGAATCATAGAACTATAGAACTGGAAGAGACCCCCAAGGGCCATGCAGTCCAATCCTCTGCCATGCAGGAACTCACCATCAAAGCATCCCTAACAAATGACCATCGAGCCTCTGTTCAAAGATGTCCAAAGAAGGAGACTCCACCATACTTGGAGCTTTAAAAATCACCATCCTGGAGGCATGCTGGTTGCTTCTGGGCATAAAACGGAGGAGAGGGAGGATTGTGCATGCCAGCTTTCAGAAAGATGGCGTATTAATGTAACATATTATAGCGATATTATTTATTAGTCAGTAAGCTTTTATAGTGTAACATGATGTAATTGTTTTCCGTTTCTTAAAGAAAGCCTCTGTTCATATTGATAACGTTTACGATACACAGAAGAAGAACGGATCCATGGTTCTCCTGAATGTCCCCCCCACCCTGCGCCACTTATTCCTTAATCAGGTTGCATTGGAATATACTGCTGGCATCCCCCACTCTATGATATATGTTTCCTGTCAGTGCTGAAATAACAGTAAATGCATCCGAACAGACTCCACCTGCCAAGCAATATGCTCCGAATCCCACTGGCAAAACACTGCCTCCGCCTGCTAGAAAAAACTTCCACCCACCTTGCAAACGCCAAGGCTGAAAGTTATGGGCCCACGTGCGCACGGAGTGGAAGCGAGGGAGACGCGTTCAGCCTCATCGCGCTGCAACAAAGCGCATATATCAAAAGGAGACGAGGCAGCGGCACATGTTCATCATAGACGTTGTTTGGGGCTGAAAAGTTGAGCTGTTCTTGCAAAAAAAAAAAGTCAAGCGAAGGGGAGGGAGAGGATAAAAGTGATGACTCCGTTCACTGTAAATACACAATTCTCCTCTCTTTTCTTCCTCTCCTCCTAAAGGAAATTGCTAATGTGGGAGAGATGTCTCCAGCTTGACAGAATTGCCATGAGTGCCCACCAGCCGGCTCTCATCTGAACTGAATTGATCAATTTGATTCTTCTCTACCACCTATAGTTTTCTCATCATCCGGAGGAATTACCAAGGTAGGCAACTGGATTACATCCACCCACCTCCTGGGTTGACCAGGAGTGGTTTTTTCGAGGGGGTGGGAAGGGGGTGTTTAAGAAAAAGCAATAGCAGGCACCATTTTGGGAAGGTTTCAAGGCAACTACTTGGGGACTACTGTTGTTTCCACTGTCATTCCTGCCAAGATAGATGCATGCACTTCTGGGGTCAGTAGGCAGCACCACTAGGCAAATGCCAGGATGCCTATAGTGTAAGGTTCACTTGCTAATGCCATCTCTCTCTCTCTTTCAGCACTGGACAGATAGTTCTGGTGCATGTCTGCTGCCAATGTAGTTTCTCACAGTGCAGAAGAAGTGCTATGTTGGATGCATCACGGGAAATTAAAAAGGCAGCAGAAATCTTCCAGGTGATGCCCACAGCCATTGGAAAAGCAAAATATGAGAAAGCCCATTAGGGGTACCTTGAAGAATCATAGAATCCTGGAGTTGGAAGAGACCCCAAGAAGGGCCATCCAGTCAACCCCATTCTGCCATGCAGGAAATCCAAATCAATGCATCCCCGACAGATGGCCATCCAGCCTCTGTTTAAAGACCTCCAGGGAAGGAGATGCCACTACACTCCGAGGGAGTTTGTTCCACTGTCAAACAGCCCTTACTCTCAGGAAGTTCCTCCTAATGTTGAGATGGAATTTCTATTCCTGGAGCTTGCATCCATTGCTCCTTGTCCTATTATCTGGAGCAACAGAAAACAAGCTTGCTCCCTCCTCAACATGACATAACTTCAAGTATTTAAATAGGGCTACCATAGCTCCTCTTAACCTGCTCTTCTCCAGGCTAAACATACCCAGTTCCCTCAGTCGTTCCTCCTAAGGCATGGTTTCCAGACCCTTCACCATTTTAGTTGCCCTCCTTTGGGCACGCTCCAGCTTCTCCACATCCTTTTTGAATTGTGGTGTCCAGAACTGGACACAATATTCCAGGTGGGGCCTGAATAGAGTGGCATGATTACTTCCCTTGATCTAGACACCAGATATCTATTGATGCAGCCTAAAATCGCATTGGCCTTTTTAGCTGCTGCATCACACTGTTGACCCCTGTTCAACTTGTGGTCTACTTGGATGCCCAGAGTGGCCCCAAAATGTGGAGCTGCCCAAGGTAACCACAACTGTTTTTTGGTTGGTTGGTTGGTTGGTTAAACCAACCCATGTAACCAAGAACCAAGCAAGAGGAATATTTGATGGAGTTCTAAAACATTTATTAAAATGTTCCAAATATCTTGAAGTGGAAATACTTAAGAAATGCAGTACAGTATTTGAAAATTATATGAAAAATAATTTTCCTCTTTATATTGTCTATATCATATTATTATGTTGCACATGATGATAATAATAATAATATAAAGGGTAAAGGTATTCCCTTGACATGAATATCTAATCGTAACTGACTGCAGGAGCAGTACTCATATCCATTACGATGGGCCCGAATAGACTGGCCAAAATAAAGCTGCTTTGGGTCACTTTGGAGGTATGCTGTTTAAATGACACATCTTAAGAGGCCAGAAGCTGTGCCAAAGCTGCGCTCCAGTCCTTAGGACCGGAGCATGGCTTTGGCATGGCTTCTGGCATCTTAGGACACATGCGTCATTTAAACAGCATACCTCCAAAGTGACCCGAAGCAGCTTTATTTTGGCCTGTCACCAAAGAGCCAGCATTATCCAAAGACGGATCCAGTGGCCATGTAGCCAAGATGACTGCACCGAATGCTGTTACCTTCCCACCAAAGTGGTACCCATTTATCTACTTGCCTTTGCCTGCTTTCAAACTTCTAGGTTGGGAGAAGCTGGGACTAGCGACAGGAGCTCACCCCGTCATGCAGCACTTGGGCCTTGAACTGCCAGCCTTCTGGTCTTCCGATCGTCAGAACTGGCACCTTAACCACTAAGCCACTTCATCCATATAATATAATATAAGCATTATTATTATATACCATATAGAGTATTTTATTTTATTAGAAAAAAGGCAACATCTACTGTATATACTCATATATACGTCTAGAAATGTAAGTCAAAAAATTGACCCAAAAAAACCTGAGTCGACTGTATGCGGACTTGAGCGTATGCGCCATGCTGTGGGGAGCATGCAGGGCACAACGGGCGGCACATCCTATTCAAATGAATGGGGCACACGCCCATGGGTCAATGTAAGTACTGTACTTGAACTCTTATTAAAAAGCAGGCAAAAGGCAAGAGTGTTAACTGTCCTGGAAGCACTGTCCTCTCTCTGTTCTCTTATCCATCCAACCTGTAGTATGAACACAAACAGTTACGTCTGCTGGGATTTTGTAAGCTCTTTAGCATAGTTTTCCTTTGCTTCCTCCTTGAGATCCTTTGTCGCATGCCCCTAAGTTTTACCTTCAACCTGACCAAGGGTCATATACTCCATAATTTGGGCCCCAAAACCTACCCTTGACTCATACACGAAGTTGATTTATAGTTGAGTATATATGGTAAACTGAGGCACGTTACCGACCGCCCAAAATGGGCGGTCTCGCGCCACTGCCGGTTGCAGCGCAGAGGAGCCCCAGCATCCAAACCGCACAGCTCCTCCACGCTGCAAATAAGAAGAGCCAAAATGGTGCTTCTCTTTGCTGCGCAGTTATGATGCCGCGAGGCGCCAATGGAGAACTCTCAGTGTCATATGTGCCACGCGACGTGCAGATGCAAAGTGTCCGCTATGTCAAGATGGTGGCCCCCGTGTGGAACGGGCGCCGCCATTTTGTACGGACTTGGTCTGTATTAGGGGTGTCCGGAAGGGACGCCCCTTTCTAACCCTAGTCCATACTTTATGCCCCTCTGTAACGGGCCAAAGGCACCAATTCTCTAATCTCTAGAGTCTTCGGGATCAAACTGAATCAGCCAAGCTCTGAATTGGTGTGAGCAATGCAAGGCCCTTTTCCGAAATGCGGGTCGGTCTTGTAATTGGTGCCCGCTCCTCCTTTCCAAAGTTGGAAGAAACGCCGGCAAATAACGGATTCAAGACACCTCTGCAAATGTGTCCTTCCTGCCAAAAGAGAGAAGGTAATCCCCCAGGTCTCAATTACCTGGCCTGCTTTACGTGCTGCTAAGAATAAAATTCCCCAAAGGGTCTGTTAAGGATCTCTCGTGAAAAACCTTGGCTCCTGGTGAGGCATTGAAGAGGAAATTAAAGGGCAAGGGTAGTAAGAGAAGACATTAGATACTGTGCGCGCGCATGTGTGCATGTGTGCGCAGGTTAAATGCCAAGTCCCACATTTACATGCCGGCGAGCCATAAGTACAGAAGCAACAATCGTTAAAACAAACTATTATAAAATAGCCACCGCCGAACCCTTGTTATCCAATATTCGCACTCCAAAGGCTTTCCAGCCACACGTTTAAAGAAACCTAGAGGGAGCGATAAAAACCCCATTCAATTTAATTGGGTGCTCTTCTGACAGAATAGTTATTAATAAGTCTGCTTTGTACAACCTTCCCTGAAATCCCAAATGCAGTCAAGATGTGTTAAGGAAAACTCCCCCCCGCCACCAATGTTCATTTCGCAGCCGGCAAACAAAACACGGATAGATTAGTTGGCGTCTTCCTTCCGCGGTACTCTTTTCTCCCTCCGTCTCCATCTGCAGCACCCTCCCAACCACCATTTTATCCAATTCTCAAATTAGACCCAAAAGCAAAGGGGGGGCTGCCATGAAAGGTCCCCATAAATTATTCACATGGTATTCGGCTCCATGTCAGCAAGTCTTGCAGTGTTTAAAAAACTTAACAAGAAGCCAATTAAAATGTAAGCTGAGAAAGATAGATGGGGCCTGGGCTGCGGCGGTGTGAACTTAAATGGCTTGTAACAATGCGCCGCTGCAATGTACAGACCGGCTAATTTGACAGCTATTTTCATCTAGCCTAGATTCCATGTGCGTGTGTGTGTTTGTGTGTTCATGCGCCTGCATGACTGCCTAGAAAGCAGTCTGCTACACAGACAAGCAAAGAAGTCTCCCAAATGTCTGAGGGTTGTATAAGCAGACAAGTCCGGTCAAAAACCCACCAACCAGTGAGACCTTTAGTGCCAACCAAAATGCACAACATTTGCGTTGCAAGCTTTCAAAGTATCACTGGCTTCTTCATCGGGCAAGATGTTACAAGCTTGCAACATAATAATAATAATAATAATAATAATAATAATAATAATAATAGTTTATTGATTAGCCACCATTTCAAAATACAGTGCGCCCACGTTATACGCGGGTGCGCTGTATGCATACTTGAGTGTATGCGCTCAAGCTGCAGGGAGTGTGCAGGGCACAACGGGTGGCACGTCCCATTCAAATGAATGGGGCGTTCGCCCATGATGTCGCGTGCGCTCCTGCGCCACCGCGCGCACAAGCCCCATTCAAATGAATGGGGCTCAAGCATACACGGGATTAGCCTTATGCGTGGGGTCCGGAACGGATAGTCCGTTCCGGACCCTCGCATAAGGCACGGGACCACTGTACATCAAAGTGATGGCGAACCTATGGGACGCGTGTCAGAGGTGGCACTCAAAGCCTTCTCTGTGGGCACGCATGCTTTCGTCCCAGCACAGAGTTTATGGCTTGGAACTCAGCTCAGGCGGGTGGAGCATAACTCTCTCTCTCCATGTAGTTTCATGGACTCACTGCATCCCAGCAGCTATGGTTTATTGAGAGTACCTGCCACTTGTGTGCTCCCTTGTTTCTCTTCTCTTGCAGCCAAGCTCAGCTTCGCTGTCACCTCCCGTCCTCCCATAGATGAATAAAAGTGTGTGTATTTTCATTCACACATCCATGTACATTCATATTTTAACATTTCATAATAGCTCGCCTCCTACTATTACTCCCTTGCACATAGGATTTAAGCACCCTCCTTGCCTTTCTCTTCCCCTCCAGGAGAAGAAAAATGGGAAGAGGAGCCTCCAGGTTTTGTAACCCGCTTGAGCAATTCTTGCACACACCTTGGGGGTCCATTCGAGAACCATTGGCCAATAATAATAATTGTTGTTGTTGTTGTTATTATTATTATTATTAGTAGTAGTAGTAGTAGTATCCCGCCTCTCCCTGTATTGGATCGAGGCCTAGAGAACAGTCCCTTGCAAACTATCCAAAGGAAGAAAGGATTCCAGTCCATCCCAGTTTGCTAAAATTGCTAACCAAACTAAATTCTTCAATATCACATGTCACGGTATTTCATTTATTAATACTTGTTGAATTCAGATTATTTGACTGTGTGACATGCATACTTGAGCGTATGCGCTCAAGCTGCGGGGAGCATGCAGGGCACAACGGGTGGCACGTCCCATTCAAATGAACGGGGCACGCACCCATGGCGTCCCGTGCGTGATGTGTGACATCAAGCGTAAAATCCTTTATTTAATGCAGCTCGCAGGATCTGAACGTGATCCCTTTTGTTTTAATTTAAGACCAATTATTGTGGATCTAAAAGGCCAAACATTTTGCTCCGAGATCCGGGTAACGTCACGAAGCAGACTCTCTCCATTATCAAGCCCTTCAATCAATCTATATGGATGTACTTAAACCAACCGCGATTCTGGCCGTCACAGAAGTATCGTGTAACAAATACTTTTGCCAAACGTTGCGCACTCACTAGTGAAATAAGCATTAATCTGGAATTGATCCTTGTAAACAGTTAAATACTCCTGACTTCTTTGTCAGGAGCCAGATGCTTAATTCGCCAATATTGCCAATTACCAGCTAATGGTGCCTGTTTCCTCCTGCCTTAGCGTTTAACTAGGAGGATCAATAATTAAGAGTACACACCAACATTAAGCGCATGCTGATGTAAACTTGTGGATGCATGGAACAGCTTCGCACAAACACACACATGCGCACACCCGTCACCATAACTGAAGCTATTCCCTGAACCTATAAAATCAAGAGCTCATGCAAAACAACCAAATGTCATTACAAGTGCTTTCCACTCCGGATTTTCTCTCCTCCCCGCAATAAAAAATGTACGATGGTGTTATGGCTGTAGGTCATCTTCTTTTCAAGATTGCTCTTTTTCATAGTGTTGTGTTTTTCCTTTATAGCAGTATATGTGTGCATCAGCATCTGTAATGCAGGAGGGTGGGTTAGGAAAACTGCAATGAACGCGCCGAAAAAAGTGCGCATGCTCCAGTTCTGAAATCCGAGAAACAATCATAGTTAAATCAGCATCCAGAAGGAATGGGATACAGGAGAGATCAAGCTCCTGGGACAATAAAGAAATGGAACAGGGGGGAACTTTCTCATCCCTAGACATCAAGATCGGGAAATCACTGTTATTTTTCTCAGCCGGGCAGCTAGACCCACTCTAGCCTGAAAACAAACCCTTTACTTATCAGATGCACAAGCCAAACCAAAACAGTAAATGATGGGTATGGGTGGGGAGTAACTACGTCTGGTGTACAGCACTGCTTCAGAAAAAGAAATGTAAGCCACGGTTAGAACCTGCAGTTAGGGTCTTATGCAGCATGTTGCGCTGATTTAGGGAGGTTTAGTAGCTGGAAGGCAACTGACTTATATGGTGCTCTTTCCCCATCATAAGCCTGTTGCGATATACACTCGTCCCTCCACATTTGTGGCTTTGATATTTACGGATTTGATTATTCGTGGATTTTATTAATATGTTCTCTCTAGGAATGTCTAGGTCCTCCAACGCAACTCTATGGTCAACTTTAACCAAAAGTCGCACTGAAGGAGCTAGAGCAGTGATGGTGAACCTTTTCAAGGCCGAGTGCCCAAAATGCAACCCAAAACCCACTTATTTATTGCAAAGTGCCATGTCCCTCTGGCTTTCTAGTAACAAACTCTGGCAAACTCTTTGCTGGGGCAATGGCACCCGTGCCCACAGAGAGGGCTCTGAGTGCCACCTCTGGTAAGCGTGCCATAGGTTCGCCATCATTGAGCTAGAGATTCCTAGAGAGAATACTCTACTAGGCCTTTGTAGCTCCTCCAGCGCAGTTCTATGGTCAGTGTCTGGACCACAGAGATGCACTGGAGGACCTAGAGATTACTGGAGAGTGAATTATATTATATATTATAGGAATTGCTATAAGGACAGGCTGGGATGTTGGACCATTTTAAAAATTGGGTACAGTTTTTTCTCTCTCTATATATAGTTTCATCTTTTTAAAATATGTTTTTTTTAAATAAGTATCTGTTTTAATAACGTAATAATTTAATTACTTTTAAAAATGTTTTTAATTGTACTGTTTTTAATGCTGTGAAGCCATTCTGAGTTCCAGTCCTGGGAAAAGAGTGGGATACAAACAAACAAAATAATAATAATAATAATAATAATAATAATAATAATAATATAGTGTTTTTGTTATTTGTGTGGTTTTTTCATATTTACAGGGTTTCTGTGCCCTTAACCCCAGTGAATGTGGAGGGATGAGTGTACTGTCAATCCCCTATAGATAATAGGAATCATCATCATCATCATCATCATCATCATCATCATCATCATCATCAT
>CM028782.1:3757123-3812782 GCA_016801065.1 Sceloporus tristichus | reverse complement strand
ATCATCATCATCATCATCATCATCATCATCATCATCATCATCATCATCATCCACCTTTCCGCTAATGTCCAGCAACTTTGACAACTACCACAGTCCTTGTTGACCCAGGTGGTGACCATGTCAGTATAGGATTGTTGGTTTTGCACCACATTTCATGGGTTTGTAAGAAATGTTCTGGCACATTTAGTCTGGCTCCTCTGCAAAAGGTTGTCTGAATGTGGGAGACTCTAGCAGCAGCCATAATTCCAGCAGCACAGCCTCTTGCATCAAAGAAGCACACAGACCAACACCATGAAAAGGTAGTACCACTGGAATTAACATTATTATGGACAGGATCACAACAGCACAATTACAAAAACCGACACTGCTTGGACATACCATGTTATCCGATGATACGCCACTAATTCTTAGGATGTTATCAGACAAGGGAAATGGGAAGTATAACCCAATGGCAATTGGAACACAATCATGGGGTTTCATGTTATTGCGTGATAGACTACCACATGCAATTTCGGGCAATGGGAAATCAGTCCGAACGCAATCATGGGGTTTCGCGTTATTGAGTGATAGACTACCACACGCAATTTCGGGCAATGGGAAGTCAGTCCGAACGCAATCATGGGGTTTCATGTTATTGCGCGAGAGGTGATCGCACGCAATTTCAGGCAATGGCAAGCTATTTTCGGGCAATAGGAAGCCAGTTCGAACGCAATTCGAATTCACGTAAATTCGCTGAACTAGCAAATTCACATTAATGCGTTCTGGCCCCACTTTCTATTCATTCGAAATTAAGAGAAATTCCTCCCGTGTGAAAAACTCCTTAGATTCTTGCACAGAATCCGAATCCTTGATGGTCCAAAACTCCACTAAGAAGCATCCAGTAGACCGTGAAACCAAAAAAATAATCATAATCATAATAACGAAAGAAGGAATACTTTTGTCCCTAAGGAACGATGCGAGAGTTATTACCTTCCAGAGTTGATAGCTGGTCTCTCAATTTCATCACAAGACGCAGTTGCAAAGCCAAAAGCTCCTACTGCAGCCATTCAGTGAAAAGTATGCATAAGTAGCCCCAGGAAAGTTAAATATCCAGCATTTGTTTATTACTGGAAATGCAATCATACCATTTATTGAAGGAGGTTTCTGAGGATACTACAGGTTGCCAAAAGGACAAATAAGTTGGTCCAAGAGCAACTCGAGCCTGAATTCTTCCTAGAAGCCAAACTGACCAAATGGAACCTATTGTATTTTGGTCATCTCACAAGACAATGTGACTAAATCCATCTGTCGGGGATGCTTTGATTGGGATTTCCTGCATGGCAGAATGGGGTTGGACTGGATGGCCCTTGGGGTCTCTTCCAACTCTACGATTCTATGATTCTAAATCAAAACCACTATAATGCTATCTAAAGTGGAAGGAAAGAGTTAGATTGCCCTATAGATCAATTGATTTAGTCAAGAAAGCCACAACTATCCTGAATTTGCAAGACCTAAGCTGTTGATGGAGGTCTCACATTCATAAAGCATGTTGGTGCCTCACAAAACTACAAATCTCGAGGTTCTGTAGGATGGTGCCATGGCAGGGTGCATCTGTACTATAGAAACAGTGCCATTTTATAGGGATGGTGCCATGGCAGTTAACTTTAACACCACTTTACTGCCACGGCACCATCCCTATAAACTGGCACCGTTTCTATAGTATCGATGCACCCTGCCATGGCTCCATGCTACAGAATCTCAAGATCTGTAGTTTTGTGAGGCACCAGCATGCTTTGGCAGAGAAGGCTAAGCACCTTATAAAACTACAAATCCCAGTTTTCCATAGCACTTACAGTGGTGTCAAACGGCATTATTTCTACTTTAACTGCCATGGCACCATCCTTATAAAACAAACAAACAAAAAGTTTGTTCCGGATCCCGCCGCGTAAGGCGAATTCCGCCTATGCTCAAGCCCCATTGGAAACAATGGGGCTCGTGCACGGCGGCGTGGCGGCGCACGGGGCGCAACGGGCACGCACGCCCATTCAATTGAATGGGACGCGCTGCCCCTTCCGCCCCTTCCACCCCGCGGCTTGAGCGCGTATGCTCAAGACGCGTAAGGCACGCCCGCATATGACGCGGGCGTGCTGTACATATAAAATTCTGTAGGTCTAGCATGAGAATCATGAAAGGTCTAGCCCAAGATGTTTTTTGGCAGCCTGAAGACAAGAAGATGCAATGCCTTCATCCCTAATGCCTTTTCGCATGCAGAAGTCACAAGAAACACAAGGTAAACCTTCTCCCAACACTGGGAATATGAGACCATCCTCCATTGCACCCAAGCGAAGCAAGCTTTTAGGAGACACTATCTTGATTCCAGGTTGGCACATCCCAGCGCCATGGTCTAACAGTCCAAAACCAATGCCTGTTAAACCTTACACAGCCAATAAGCAGATTAGCCAAGGAGGAAGCAAAGGTCAGAGTCCAGGGATGAGTGCCAAAGTAATACAGAGTCCTACCAGCAATCCGGACAAGCCAGGTGGAACAGACTCCAGAACCAAAGTCCAAGAATGGGCCATGGCCAAGCTGCAGCAGAGGAAAAAATGACAGGGGTCCAGGTATCCGAGGGATTCAAAGCAGCTGATAAGACCCACCTAGAGATTCAAAGCGGTGGGCACAGTCTGGCCTTGCAGATGTTGGATTGCATCTCTCTGCATTCCTTCTCATTGGCTATCCTGGTTGGGAACGATGGGAGCTGAAGTGCAAAATATCAACATCATCGCCATTATCATCATCCTGCTGGATGGCAGGGACGTAGCCAAAGGGGGGGGGGGGTTCTTGGGGTCCGGACCCCCCCTTCCGTTAGATAAAATGAATGGTGCGTGCTGCTGCACCCAAGACCCATTATAATGGTGGCACTTAGTCTGGACCCCCCCCTTCCCAAAATCCTGGCTACGTCCCTGTGGCTGGGGATGCTGTGGTCCAAAAGTGCAACGTCTCCAAATTCTATTCCATAGGCATAGTTGGACCCATACAAAGCTCTGTTCCATGCTTCTTGAGATGTACATGTGTAGGGTCTTTTCTCATTCACACCAAAGGCATGCCTGCAGCGGTTTGACGGCAGCGGTCGTTGCAAATTCGTTGAACGCGTGGTTTGGGTGATGGGTTTTTTGAACACTCCTAAGGTTACAAGTATATATACATCAAAGTACTCCGCTCAAACACTTGCCTGACTTTGTAGGGAAAATCCTCTTTTGCATCCTAGAAGTGAGAGCAATGAGGACACAGGAGAAAGCATTGTGGAATGCAATTGGTGCCACTTCTATCTCATGCTTTTAATGCTTTCCCGTGCCTTTTGGGTCTAACCGTGCCCAAATCTACCCAGGATGAGAACTGTTTTAATCTGTGCTAACCATTACATTATTTTCCCCTAGTTTTTCAACTATTACATATGCTTTCGAATAGTTGAAAATGATTCTCCGGGGTCTCAAATCTGAATTTAAAAAAATTGTCGCACCCTGGCTGCAGAATGACACAAATATTGCACACTATCTTTGTGGTTTCTGTAGGCGAAACAAAACACCCCATTGCATGGATGTTATTTCAAATGAATAACAATACATTATCTTTCCATTGCAGCCAAGGCGGCAATTGGAAAGGACCCCACACCTCTTTGGAATAAAAGAACGACGGGATAAACTTGGTTTCGCCATTTCGGATGTTCACTAAAATATCACCCCAGACCCTTTTTCTTTGCTTTCTTTAGCCCAGCCACTAAAAAGACTGTCTAGATTTTGCACGGAATAATTACTCTAATGGTAGGTAATAGTATCCTCTGTAGTGTCCAAAAGCCTATTACAACGCAAGAAGGGTTGCTTTAAGTCGGCGAAAGGGTGAGGACAGCCAGGGCAAGGGAGAGCTTGGGCATTTAAAGCACTCTGCTTTTAGCAACTTCTGCTCTGTTTAATAGCTTACAAAGTCAAGAAGGTCTCCAGGTCTCTGGTAGACCTGAGTTACCCAGACGCAGGAGCAATTAGCCGCTCTAGACAGTCTGCCTGGTGTAATGTAGTTCACCTTACTTCACATAGTGGAACGGCTTCTTTAATGTGTTCCTTTCCCCCTTTCCTATTATTTCATTCTCCTGTCTCTTGGCAACTACTGCCATGAACCCCGACCTCCTTGCTCCTCCAATTCACTGTCTCGGGTGCTATTAAGGAATTAAATTCCTGAGCCATTCTCCCGAGAACCAGTGCTTCTCCCTCTCAGATTCAAGGCTTCTGCAAATGCAAGAGCAAATGCAGCAATGGTGGCAGTGGAAGCATGCAATGTTAGAGGACCCAAGAGAAGTCTTCTCCTGCAGCTGATCTTAAGTCCCGCTGCTGCATTGGGGACATAAGGGCCCAAACAGACAGGCCAGGGACGGAGCCAGGATTTTAGGAAGGGGGGGTCCAGGCTAAGTGCCACCATTATAATGGGGTTTGGGCGCAGCAGCACGCACCATTCATATTTCTAATGGAAGGGGGGTCCGGACCCCAAGAACCCCCCCCCCCCCTTGGCTACGTCCCTGGACAGGCCAAAATAAAGCTGCTTCGGGTTACTTTGGAGGTATGCTGCTTAAATGATGCTCAAGTCCTAAGGAGTGAAGCACAGCTTTGGCGCAGCTTTCGGACTCTTAAGATGCATGTGTCATTTAAACAGCATACCTCCAAAGTAACCCAAAGCAGCTTTATTTTGCCTTGTCTGTTCAGGTCCATATTTAACAAACCAGAAAGTGATTTCACAAATTGTGTGTGTATGTGTGTACTTTAAAAGGATACACCCTTAGAGTCCTGGATCCAGACTAAAGCCATGCTTACATTATATACACTGAAGTCAGGGGACCTAAATAAATCATGACTACATTTATAGCGGTCCCTCCACATTTCCTAGGGCTATTCTTTTTACCCGAGAGAACACTTCTCTAAGGCCTGTTCCAGACAGCCAAAATAAAGCTGCTTTGGGTCTCTTTGGAGGTATGCTGTTTAAATGATGCATGGGTCCTAAGAGTCCGGAGGTTGCGCCAAAGCCACACTCCATTCCTAAGCACTGGAGCGCAGCTTTGGTGCAGCTTCCAGATTCTTAGGATGCATGCATCATTTAAAAGGCATACCTCCAAAGAGACCTGAAGCAGCTTTATTTTGGCAGTCTGTATGTAACAGGCCAAAGAATCCCCAGGTCCTCCAGGGCAACTTGATGGTGAACACCTGATCAAAGCTGACCACCGAATCATGCTGGAGGACCTACACATGCGTAGAGAAGTGTTTTCTCTCAGACATTCCAGGTCCTGTAGCACAACTCTGTGGTCAACCTCTGGCAAGAATTGCTCTGGAAGGCCTAGAGAGAAGATACTCATCAAACCCACAAATAATCACATCCACAAAAGTCAAAGCTGAAAATGTGGAGTGCTAACTGCAGTGACATGGGCCTAAATGCTATGGCTACCCCTGATCAGAGCAGAGCCATTGAATCAATTGAATTTGCCTGTGTGTTCACTTGCCAGACAATCACTGGCTGAATGCATCTGCTCTAGTGGAGACGAGACCACATGATTGTAACCCAGGGGTCGGCAACCTACGGCCTGCGGGCTGGATCCGGCCCGGCGAGGCCTTGGGACCGGTCCCAGCCCGGTCCTGCCACCGATTGCTGCCCCGCCACAGCTTCTGCGGCGCTCCGGGCGCCATTTTGAGTTCAGCCCCCCAGTTGTCTGAGGGACAGCAACCCTGCCCCCGGCTCAAAAAGATTGCCTACCCCTGTTCTAACCATTAGCTTCAATGGATCTACTCTAATAAGTGTGACAGTCTGGACCCAATCTAAAATATCTACTACAAAATAGGAAGATAATGGTTGGCATGCCAAGGATTCTTAGGGAGACTGCCAGGCATCTCTAGACCCTCCAAGCCATGCTTGGATCCATGTACTAATCCATGTACACAAACTATCGAAATATCACAGTGGGAGACCTAAACTTTGCACAGAGAAAGTTGGGCCAGATTGTGTTATAACTAGAATGGGGTAGGATTGGGTTATGACTATAATGTGGTAGGATTTGTATCTCAGTGTCAGCGACAAGAGTTGCAGGAACTTTCCAAGCACTGTTGTTTTTCTTCCCGAGGGGTCAGGAACACCAAATTTCGACTGTATTCTGGAAAGTTTTGAATACCCCTTCCATCCCTAATAAGCACTCCTGATCATCATATCTATATAGGCTGTCATTTGGGAGTGATGGATCCAGAAGCCCTCCCAAGCTAAGGACACAATCTTTCAGGGGGAGAGTAACCCTATCCTGGACTGGTTGACACACCTCTAAACCCAAGAGCTTATCGCATGGCTTACAGAAACGGGAACAGAATGGAATGGGGAGAAAATGCATGCTAGCGCACAGAAGAACGCTGCCGATGCTGTCGGGATTCCTCAAGCCATTCCCCAGCCGTTCCTGGCAGCCAATTTTGAAGGATGATTTTGAACCATGCTTCAAAATCAGTTGCCATGGAACAACCAGGGAACAACCAGTGGCATCAGCGGTGTGCGGTAACACACGCCTTCTCCCCGTTCTGTTCCATTCCTGTTTGTGCAAGTGCCCTGCAATATGATTACCAGATTAGCACTCTTAATCGTAAGCACATCCATCTTGTCTGGATTCAGTTTCAGTTTATTTCCCCTCATCCAGCTCCTTACCTCCCCCAGGCATTTATTCAGAGGAGACACACTATCCTTACCCGACACTATTTTTGAAAGCATGACGAAGTGTATTTAGGTGCCACTGGCATATTGATAGCACCGTGCCCTATTCCTCTGAATGGTCTCTCCAAGTGGTTTCATGCAGATGTGAAACAGCATTAGGGACAGAATGACACCTTGTGATACACCGTATAGAATCATAGAATCGAAGTGTTGGAAGAGACCCCAAGGACCAACCAGTCCAACCCCATTATGCCATGCAGGAACTCTCAATCGAAGCATCCCCGACAGATAGCCATCCAGCCACTGTTTAAAGACCTCCAAGGAAGAAGACCAAGGAAGGAGTGTGTTCCACTGTCAAAAAGCTCTTACTGTCAGGAGGTTCCTCCTAATGTTGAGCTGGAATCTCTTTTCCTGCAGCTTGCATCCATTGCTCCGGGTCCTAGCCTCTGGAGCAGCAGAAAACAAGCTTGCTCCATCCTCAATGTGACACTCCTTCAAATACTTAAACAAGGCTATCATATCTCCTCTTAACCTTCTCTTCTCCAGGCTAAACATCGTTCCTCATAGGGCATGGTTTCAAAACCCTTCACCATTTTAGCCGCCTTCCCTTGGACATGCTCCAGATATATAATAGCTGCTTTTTTGAGGAGCACCTACCCCAAGCACCACCATCTCAAACCTATCCATACTATAAGACCAGAACCATTGAAGCACAGTCCCCCTGATGCTCCACACATCGGGAATCACTGTGTTAGAAAGTTGTGCTTGACTTGTTGGTGGGCATGTTTTCCTCGATGATATCCATGCTCCCTCCCTCCGTCCTTCCCCTTCTCCCTGGCCACATGTCACATCCAGGCTTGCGACTAAAGCTGCAGTGGGAAAAGACAAGCCCCCCGTGCAAACGTCACTGAAAACATCATCATGGGAGAGAGGATGCCTCAGGAACTGAAAGCGAGACAGCAGAACCAGAACACTAGCAAACCGATCTATTTCGTTCTGGGAAAGGCAGTGTTAAAATAAACCAACCTCAGGGGCTGGTGCTCGTTCTACAAGAATATATATGCATCGAAAATACATGCACATATTCATGCGTCATTTGGAAAAGAAAAATTAAAGGTGGTTAGAGGTGGTTTCACAGATAATGCGTCAGATAAATGTATACATTCAAAAAGAAATCTGATCAATGCACATTTTCTTTCCATGCCCAATGACTATTCACAGTAAGCCTCTTTATGCTGGCAATATTTGACAAGGGGGAAGACCATGGTTGCAGCTACTGGGAAGACCCCAACCCCAAACCTATGCAGACCCCTATAAACACCATTAAAATTGTTGCCTCGGAGTATGCCTCATGCACAAAATTACTGTGACAGCACACATATATAATCCCATGTTTATACACCAAAATCAGCAGTGCTGGTAATATTCAAATGGAGTAGATCAGAAGCGATACCGGAGTTAAACAATAAGCAGATCTGAAGCATCCTCATGATAAAAATGTTTGTTTGTTTCATGGGCCATATCTGCCCACATCTTTTAAGAAAGTATGGCAGGTTACACACCGCCATTTAGTACGTATTCTATACGTACTAGGGTTAGGAAGGGGCGGTGCTTCTGCACCCCCCTAACCCTAGTACATATAGAATACGTACAAGATGGCAGCGCCCTGTTCATACGGGCGCCGCCATCTTTACGTATTGGACACTATGCGTCCGGACGTCGTGCGGCATCTATGACCTTGCGAGTCCGCCCCAGGCGCCTCGTGACATCATAGAGGCGCCACAAGAAGAAACTCCAAAATGGAGCTTCTTTTTTGCTCCGCGCGGGAGCCGCGTGTTGTGGCTGCTGCGGCTCCCTCACGGAGCAAATGGCACCGGCGGGAGACCGCCTCAAAGCGGCGGTCTATAACCCGCCATCGTATCTCACTAAAGTAAGCTGCACTAAACATCTAAGTGCACTAAGAATCCATATTTTGGGGGTGAGGGGTTTAGGGAACCTGGAGACGTTTGTTAATTTTTGCTCCCGAAATGCCCAAAACACAACCAATCTGTCAGCAATCTAATAAAGGATGCCATTTACCGGTGAGCTTGGGGAGGCTGATCTTTCCAAGGTTTGATGCATGTTTGATGCATGGCAAATATCACCTGCTTCACTAGGATGGTTCATGCTTGCCACTGCTGCCAATGTAATTAACTGAAGAACGCTCTGAGACCCCAGACAGGAATAGGTTTTAATAATGAGAATGGAGCTGAGTATTCCACTACTTCCAAATATCTAAATCGGACTTTCCGAACCTAATGACTTCTACATTAGGGGAAGGGGTCTGGAAACCATGACCTATGAAGAACGATTTAGGGAGCTGGGGATGTTTAGTCTGGAGAAGAGAAGGTTAAGAGGTGATATGAGAGCCCTGTTTAAATATTTGAAGGGGTGTCATATTGAGGAGGGAGCAAACTTGTTTTCTGCTGCTCCAGAGAACAGGACCCGGAACAATGGGTGCAAGGTCCAGGAAAAGAGATTCCACCTAACATTAGGAGGAACTTCCTGACAGTGAGAGCTTTTCGACAGTGGAACACGCTTCCTTGGAGTGTAGTGGAGTCTCCCGCCTTGGAGGTCTTCAAACGGAGGCTGGATGGCCATCTGTCGGGGATGCTTTGATTTGGATTTCCTGCATGGCAGAATGGGGTTGGACTGGATGGCCCTTGCGGTCTCTTCCAACTCTATGATTCTATAATTCTATGATAGTTGAATGCCTAAACCACTACACCACATTGGTCCTTCTCTAGTGGAAGACGCTGCCTTGGAGAGTGCTGGAGTCTCCTTCTTTGGAGGTCTTTAAACAGAGGCTGGATCGCCATGTTTTGGGGATGCTTTGATTGAGAGTTCCTGCATGGCAGAATGGGGTTGGACTGGATGGCCCTTGGGGTCTCTTCCAACTCTACCATTCTATGATTCTAGATGTCTTCAACTACTGCTCCTGCCATCCCCAGCCACCATGGTCATTGGTAGCTATGGCTGATCAGACTTGCAGTCCAACACAACACAAGGAGGAAAGTTTGGGATCAGGTAGAGAAAAGTAAGTGGCTTGCACCAAGTACAATATTATGAAAATCACAAGTCTGGCACCGGAGTCTTGTTAGCCTGCTCTGCAATCATATTGGTTAAGGAGTGATATGATAGCCATTTTGAAATATTAGAAGGGATGTCATATGGAACATGAAACAAGCTTGTTTTCTGCTGCTGCAGAGACTAGGACATGTAGCAATGGATTCAAACTTCCTAAACGTTAGGCAGAATATCATGACAATAAAAGTTGTTTGGCAATGAAAGACACTGCCTGGGAGAGTGATGGAGTCTCCTTCTTTGGAGTTGTTGTTTAAACAGAGGCTGGATGTCCATCTGTCAAGAGTGGTTTGAGTTCATATTCTTGCGTGGCAGGAGATTGGACTGGATGGCTCTATGATTCTATGGTGTTGTTGACAACTAAAATTGGGCACATTGGAAAACATTCCAAGCTCTAAATGGCATTATTCAATAATTAGTAAGTAAAGAACACAAATTAGAAGGCATCCTTTTTCCCACTGGTAGCCCTCCTTTCTTTTCAGCAGCCCCTCTTTCCTCCCTGCTATTGCCAACTATTGCTTTTAAGTCATTTGATCTGCCAAAGGGAAGAGAAATCAACCCGAGATGGCCCTTTTAACCATTGTTTCATGGAGAAAGGAGACGCGGGCCTTCAAGGGAACTGCTCCTTTCTTTCATTTGATCTTTCAGCTCAAATGACTTGTCGCCAATGGGTTAAGGATGTGTTGAATCTGTCCACTGTTTTTTAAAGCCCATTAATTATGGTGTTAAAAGGTAAAAAAGAGGAATTGTTGGCATTCCTTGGCCCCAGAACAGGTAACGTTGGCTTCTCATTCCAGCCCTTAAGGAACGTAGAATAGGAGACGGAGAGGGATACCCCACTAAAGACCAATTAAGGCCTTTACAAATCAAAAGGGAAGACAAATGGAGGCACAAAGGCTGCTTACAAAGAATCCTCCGACAGATGTAAAGCAATTATAATAGTCTCAGGAGACATCTTGCATGGAAAGGTCCATATAACCTGTCTAAGTCAGAGCAATCCGGCTTCATTTTTCTCTCCCTTTTCTGCTAAGTGTGTAAATGCATGCTCTCTTAGCATTATATGCAGGAATGGAAAGGAAAGATCAGACCAAGGGCAGGAATGCTATACGATCAGGAGACAAACATACTATAAAATGAAAAAAAAAATACACAATAGACCTGCATAAAAGGGAAGAAAATATGAAAGACACATGGAAAGAAGAACCATACGAAGATGAACCCCAAATTTTGCAGCACAGACTCCGATCATATATGGAAAGAGATATCCCAGAGGGGTTCAGAAAAAGAAGAGGCACTAGGGACCACATTACAAATATATGATGGTTAATGGAGTGCACCGATGAATCCCAGAAGAAAATCAGCATGTGCTTTATAGGCTACGGCAAACCATTTGACTGCGCAGACCATGAAACAACAGCTCTGTAGGACTTCTGGGTCCTCCGGTGCAACTCTATGGTCAATATCACTTGGAAGTTGACCATAGAATTGCGTTGGAGGACCTAGAGAAATGTTCACTTTAGGAATTTCTAGGTCCTCCAGCACAACTTCTGGCAAAGGTTGGCCATATAGAGCCACGCCGGAGGAGCTAGAAATTGCTAGAGAAAACATATTAATCAAATCCGCAAATGATCAAACCAGCAAATGTGGCGCATCAGCTGTAAAGAAAAAAAAAGCATGGCAAGAAATGGCACTGGTGGCTGCATCTCACTGGGCTCTGGGTGCGTGCTCCAGATTGCTTCCATAAGCCACCTGGGCCTTTTTGCATTCCTGCACTGGTCTCATGCTGTTTATATACCCATGTAATAATGCACATTTTCGGCATTAGAGTGGAGCAAATTGATATATTTTTTCCCCTCCAGTTTTTCATCCCAGAGCATGGCTTCATCACAGTTCTACCTCATTTTGGCTTCATGCATTGTCTAAACAGCTGAGGCTTGCAAAGGGTTGAAAGGTCACTTTTGTGTCCATGCAGAAAACCCTTATATGAGAAATATAGATTTTTGCAAGCAGTTTCTTTCACAAAGCATTTATAGGTAACCAAGGCCTGTTCCAGATTGCCAAAATAAAGCTGCTTTGGGTCTCTTTGGAGGTATGCTCTTTAAATGATGCATGGGTCCTAAGAGTCCGGAGGTCGCGCCAAAGCCACACTCCATTCCTAAGCACTGGAGGGCAGCTTTGGTGCAGCTTCCGGATTCTTAGGACCCATGCATCATTTAAACAGCATACCTCCAAAGAGACCCCAAGCAGCTTTATTTTGGCAGTCTGTAACACCTATTTTTAGTCCTATATCATATTTAGTCATACATGATACCTATTTTACTCCTACAACATCCATAGCATATACTGAATTAAACAGAGGTTGACGTAGCAATTTACCATTGATTCCATGTGTCTCCTCTAGCTGGACTTAGGTGACACCTGTCATATTATTTTCACTAATATGCACTTCTATGTCTGAATTTTAAAATATGTGAATATTCATAGGGATGATGGCACATGACATGGCCATGCCCCATTTGAATTACTTTAACATGTTGTACACGGGGCTGCTATTAAAAGTTCTTAGATAGATCTGTTGACCCAAAGAGTTGCAGCTGCATTAACTGGCTTTAACTATAACCAGTGTGGGTACAGTGCGCCCTGCAGGCCACATGAAAGGAACCATAGAATCATAGCATTGGAAAAATCCCAAGGGTCATCCAGTCCAACTCCATGCAAGAACTCACAATCAAAACATCCCCAACATATGGGCCTCCAGCCTCTGTTTAAAGACCTCCAAAGATGGAGACTGCATCACCCTCCGAGGGAATGTCTTCCGCGGTCCAACAGCTTTTACTGTTAGGACATTCCTCTTAAAGTTGAAGTGGAATCGCTTTTCCTGCAGCTTGCATCCATTGCTCTGAGTCTATTCCCTGGAGCAGCAGAAAACAAGCTTGCTCCCTCCTCAGTATGACATCCCTTCAAATACTTAAAGAGGGCTATCCTATCACCTCTTAACCTTCTCTGCTCCAGACTTAACATACCCAGCTCCCTAAATCTCTCCTCATAGGGCATGGTTTCCAGACCTTGCACCATTTTAGCCACCCTCCTTTGGGCACGTTCCAGCTTGGCAACATCCTTTCTGAACTGCGGTGCTCGAACCCCACTTTTATGGTTCCTTTAGCCCCCCCCCCCAATCCAGCAGAGGGTTCAAATCCATACTCTGGAAAGACCTGGGTAGGGATGTAGCCAAGGGGGGGGGGGGTTCTTGACCCCCCTTCCATTAGAAAAATGAATGGTGCATGCTGCTGTGCCGCCGTGCCCAAGCCCCATTATAATGGTGGCACTTAGTCTGGACCCCCCCTTCCTAAAATCCTGGCTACATCCTTGCCCTGGTTGATCTTTGGCACATCACATTGTCTCACACTGTCTGGGTTTTATACAATGCATAATCCAAGCTCAATGGCAGTCATTTGTGGAAGTGGTACCACTGGAGAGCGCATTTCATCAGCGGAGACAGTAACATTAATGTCAGATCTGCCAAGCTGCGCGCAATCAAAACTCCGGCGCATTATTATCAGATCAAGAGCTTGATAATTAGCCAGCATATATAGGCATACCTATTAAATGTATATTAAGACACCAAAATGATACAGAGTCTTGAACGTTCAGCAGGGAAACGGTTGCAAGTTTCTGAGATCAGGGTTGAAAGATAACGCTGATGCAAGCAGGAAAATGCACAGCCGATAAAGAAAAGAGGGATACAAACTGAGTGTTAATGAGGTACAAGCAAGCATCCTTGCTTAAAAAAGCTCATATTCGTATTCCCTGCAAAATGTCAACAACAGATATTAGTGCCAGAAGTTGGTATTACATTTCACCTGACTCAGATAATGATTGTGGTGGGAGGTGGAAAGAGGTGGCAGGTATACTCTTTTGAGTATAGGGTTTCACGGAGGGAGATTTAGGGTGGAGTTTACAGTCATCAAACTGGATTTGGGTAAATAGCAGTACCCCATGCAATCCCTGGATTGGATTGATCAACCATCTGAAGTCCCTTTTAGTTTCACATCTCTTCGTTCATAAACCTGTTCCATCCCATCGACCCACATTTTTTTAAAGTCAAGGGAAAATGAACTTTAACATAGGGCTTTCTTGGCAAGATTTATCCAGAGCAGGTTTGCCTTCTTCTGATACTGAGAGAGTGTGACTTGCCTAAGGATTTCCATGACTGAATGGGGGTTTGAACCCTGATTTCCTAGAGCCCTCATTCAGCATTCAAACCACTACCCCATCCTTGCTTTCATGGTATGCGGTATGCATTCATTCAAATTGCAGCGTAAAAAAAATACTCGGAGCACTGGAAGAACAGCTTAGTTTAATCAGTCCTTAAAATAAAAGACCAACAAGAATTTTTTAAAAAATCGATGATGATTAAGCTTTCATTTCAGATGAAATGCTTCAAGCTATAAAGGAAAGAAGAGAGGCAAAAGAAAAGGGAGAAAGAACAAAACTAGGGCCATGAATGCAATCGTACAATGACCAGTGCGCAAGGTTAAGGAGAATTATTATAATGATCAACGCAGAAAAATAGGAGATAGCAACGAAAAAGGAACGAGAGACCTCTTCCACAAAATCCAGGAACTCAAAGGGAGGTTCAAACCAAAGGTTTGGATGTAGCATAACAATAACAATAACAATAATAATAATATATTTTTATCCCACTCCTCTATCTAACACAATTGGGGCAGCTTACAACATTAAAATATACAGTCCATATCCCCCAATCCCACCCCCATAAGAAAAAGATAAGTAAGGCCTGTTCCAGACTGCCAAAATAAAGATGCTTTGGGTCTCTTTGGAGGCATGCTGTTTAAATGATGCGTGCATCCTAAGAATCCGGAAGCTGCACCAAAGCTGCACTCCGGTGCTTAGGAATGGAGCATGGCTTTGGCGTGGCTTTTGACTTCTTAGGACCCATGCATCATTGAAACAGCATACCTCCAAAGTGACCCAAAGCAGCTTTATTTTGGCAGTCTGGAACTGGCCAAAAAGAACACATCACAACATCAAAAAGAAATAAAAAGAGGTTGGATGCTAAGAGATGAAAAATGAATGCCCCGTGCGATTAAGAACCATACGACCATGAACCCCAAATTCTAAAAAGCGAAGTGGAAGCCGCAATTAGAGAAACTGGGGGAAAATAAACCAACAGGAACAGATGATATTACAACTGTTTTCTACAATGCACTCAGACAGAAGTAACCCTAGTGCTAAATCATATATGTCAACAAATACGGAAAACAAAATGGTGGACGACTAACTGGAAATGTTCAATATAGTGTCTTCCCTTCTCTTACATGGGGAATCCGTTTCGGAGCCCCCTCCCCTGCATAAGGGAAAAACGCGGATGCACAAATGAATGGGGCTCATGCCCACAGTGGCACGGCAGTGATTCACAGGGTGCACACCACAGGAGTGCTCACCATTGTTTTCTTCCAGCGCATGGCTCCCTTCCTTCCACCGCGGCTTCCAGCATATGCTGGAAGCCACCTAAAACATGCCCCCATATGACGCGGGCACACTGTACATCCAAACTACAAAAAAAGGAGACACAAAAGGCTGCAGCAACTATAGAACCATAGCATTAATTTCCCTAATTATTAGTTTAGTTTCCCTACATTAGTTTCCCTAAAATTAGTTTCCCTAAAACGAATGCTTAGTTTTAAAAAATCCCTGTAGATTCAAAATCTCTAAACCACTGGATTACCTTTTAATTAATTTCCGACTTTGTACAGCGCTGTGTATAATTACAGCGCTCTAGAAATAAAGTTTAATAATAATAATAACAACATGCAAGCAAAATAATGCTCAAAATTCTGCAATGTAAACTCCAATCATACATGGAATCAAAATCCCAGAGGTGTACTCTCAGTGGTGCTTTGATTGTGTATTCCTGCATGGAAAGATGTTGGACTTGATGGCCCTCGAGGTCTCTTCCAACTCTATGATGTTAGATGGAAGCAGGGTTCAGGAAAGGAAGAGGCACTAGGGCCACATTACAAACATATGGTGGCTAATGGAGTGTAGAAGGGAATTCCAGGGAGGGAAAAATCAGCATGTGCTTTATAGACTATAGCAAAGCATTTAACTGCACAGATCACCAAAAGATTGCTCTCAAGATAATGAGAACATGTTGAAGAGTCTATTTGAAGAGGGCTCAAGTCCAACTCTTTGAGACAAAGAAAAAGATCCACCTGAAAGGAGCCAAGAGGGCTCTTGATGTTGCTCTCAGCAGTTGGCGCATGGAATGAGCAGGCGAACTACTAATCTTGTGACCACAGTCTTTCCCACTATTGTGGCTTTAATGCATTTTTACTTAAATGACAGACGCACACAGCAATGATTATGGTCTATTAACATGTCCAATCAAATGTGTATTTGTCTATTAACAACATGCAATCAAATACTCTTTCTGTGTGCCTCTCTGTTCTCAATGCAAATTGGCATCTCCTTTATTCATACATTATTCATTTTTGGGGCCATCTATATGTGGCGAGTCTGAATCATGCGCTCAGATCTTCAAAGAAAACATGGGAAGAAAAGTAAAATTATTTCAATTATTAAAAAAATAGATTTAAATCTGAATTCTCACACAATCAAACCAAATGGGATCTTATAAATATAATATAGTTTTTAAAAATCCCTGTAGATTCAAAACCTCTAAACCACTGGATTACATTTTAACCTCACATTAAAAATGTTTCACAGAAACACCATTATTCACCTTCCTTCCTTCCTTCCTTCCTTCCGTCCGTCCTTCCGTCCTTCCTTCCTTCCTTCCTTCCTTCCTTCCTTCCTTCCTTCCTTCCGTTCTTCTTTCCTTCCTTCCTTCCTTCCTTCCTTCCTCACTTAACATTGATAACGGAAACATATCCAAGGGTAGTTCTGTTGGCCATTTAGCAAAGTACAACATCCCAAACTCACAAAACAATGATACTTTTATTGGGCCACCCAAAATGCACAAAATACATGTTGCAAGCTTTCGCAGCTCCACTAACTTCTTCATCAGGCAAAGGCGTTAAAAGCCATACAGGAAAAAGGATAATATATCCATATTAGAGTCACATGTCTATGTTTTCTCAAGGTGTTGTTGTTGTTCTCAGTTAAAATGGTATGGAGGGCTATCAAAGTAGTTGGAGTGTAGTGGAGTCTCCCTCCTTGGAGGTCTTCAAACGGAGGCTGGATGGACATCTGTCAGGGATGCTTTGATCTGGATTTCCTGCATGGCAGAATGGGGTTGGACTGGATGGCCCTTGCGGTCTCTTCCAACTCTATGATTCTATGATTCTAGTCAGGCCATTCCTCCTTCTGGCCATGTGGGTTCTGGGAAACAAAGGAGATTATCAGATGGGGGAATGAAACGTCCTTGTCCCATCCTTTTCCCGTCCTTTTCCCGTTCTCATAATATGATCACAAGAAGATTTTCATACGACGTCATGCTTATCTGTATATTATCCTGTCCGGAAAGCATGATTGACCACAACCGCAGAAAAGACTTTCAAACAACATCCCACAGATCCTGTCATTGTCCCGTCATTGAAGCGGCATTGCCTAGCATTTTGCATTAGAATCATAGAATTGGAAGAGACCCCAAGGGCCATCCAGTCCAACCCCATTCTGCCATGCAGGAACTCACAATCAAAGCATCCCCGACAGATGCCCATCCAGCCTCTGTTTAAAGACCTCTAAGGAAGGAGACTCCACTGCTCTCCGAGGAAGGAGTATGTTCCACTTTCAAACAGCCCTTACTGCCAGTCCCTTCTTCCTAATGTTGAGCTGGAATCTCTTTTCCTGGAGCTTGCATCCACTGTTCTGGGTTCTAGTCTCTGGAGCAGCAGAAAATAAGCTTGCTCCCTCAATATGACATCCCTTCAAATACTTAAACAGGGCTATTATATCACCTCTTAGCCTTCTCTTCTCCAGGCTAAACATCCCCAGCTCCCTAAGTCTTTCCTCCTAAGGCATGGTTTCCAGACCCTTCGCCATTTTAGTCTGCCTCCTTTGGACACGCTCCAGTTTCTCAATGTACTTTTTTGACTTGTGGGTATTCCAAGAGTGGCACTATTACTTCCCTTGATCTAGACACTATCAAGGGAAGTATGTATGTTTTCATAATAAATGAAAACATACATCTGCCTGCCACATTTTAAAATAAATGTATGCGTTTCTAAACCTACAATATACCACTTTGGGTAGGTTTTCATCAAGAAATGTCTTCCAAAATCGATTAGGCAAAGCACAAAACCTAAATGTTAATTCCATTCCAATCTACCGATTCATCCAGAAGGAATGGATGGAGTTAACTTGCATCAGAAATCACAACAACCATCTTCCTCCAGCATCCCTATAACAACCCACAACCATCCATAAAGGAACCAGCCTCGGGCGAAGTAAGTAGTTCCTCCAGCCATTAGGAGAGTCTTTTGTAGGCCAACACAAAGCCTAATATATATATATTATTCCTTTAATTTAAAAAACCCATCTAATAAAGCAAACATTCAAAAAAGAAATCCTTGGGACTCCTTTGAAAGACAGGCCAAGGACATCCCATCTCAAGCATTAAGATTTGGTTGCACACAAGATGATTAGACTCATCCATGCTAATTAGACTAGAAAGAACTAATTAGAAAAATTCACCATTCTGCTAATGAGGACTGGGCCCTTCCAGAGCGCCATGCTTCATTTCGCAGGTTTAAATTATTACTCGCCTTGTGTCCCGCGTATCCCTCTCTGCAGATGCTGGCCACCATACTAATTTCATTAATGCACGCCAGATATTAAGGATCAGGTACATCCTTGCAAACCACGCTAGCTATTCCAGCGTATGTTGTGACGGCAGCTCCTTGGAAGTGCAAAGGAAGACGACTTGCCCTCTCGATCCATGCTCATCCTGGCTGACCGTTCAGGGATGCAACGAAAATGTCATTACAACTCATAATAAATGCGTCCTTTCGGGATGAGATATTTCCATCTTCATTAAAACAAGCTATAGAGAAACCGATATTGAAAAAATCCCTCCCTAGATCCCAAGTTGACAAACAATTACAGACCGGTCTCCCTTTTACCATTCTTGGGCAGTCACCTTCCGACTCCAAGCAGTCTTGGATGAAACTGATTATCTGGACCCATTTCAAACTGGCTTCTGAGCGGGATACGGAGTTGAGACGGCCATGTTCGCCTTAGTCAATGATCTCCGTCTGGGCATTGATAGGGGAAGTGTGACCCTCTTGGACATCTCAGCGGCCTTCCATACCATCGACCATGGTATCCTTCTGGGACGCCTGAGGGAGTTGGGTATCAGGGGCACTGCGCTCCAGTGGCTCCGTTCCTACCTCTCAGGCAGATTCCAGATGGTAACGCTGGGGGACAGTTGCTCCTCTAAGAAAGAGCTCACATCTGGCATCCCTCAAGGTGCCATTCTGTCCCCCATGCTGTTTAACATTTACACAAAGCCGCTGGGAGAGATCATCCGGAGACATGGGGCGCAGTGTTATCAGTACACTGATGACACCCAGATCTATTGCTCTATGTCTCCAATGGATACAGTGACTAAGGATGGCATCTCTCCTCTGGATGCCTGCCTGGGGTCAGTAATGGATGAGGGAAAACAAACTCAGGCTGAATCCAGTGAAAACGGAGGTGCTCGTGATAGGCACCCCAAGTCCAGGGACGGAGATTTGTCACCCAGTCCTGGATGGGGTCACACTTACCCCTAAGGACAAAGTTCGCAGCTTGGGAGTACTCCTGGACCCATCTCTACAGTTATCATCTCAAATAGATGCGATGGCCAGGAGTGCTTGGTACCAGCTTAAGCTGATACACCAGCTGCGTCCCTGCCTGGACCGAAAGGATCTTGAAACAGTGGTACACGCACTGGTAATCTCTCGCTTAGACTTTTGTAATGCGCTCTACATGGGGCTACCTTTGTACCAGGTTCGGAAGCTTCAATTCAAAATGCAGCAGCCAGATTGATCACTGGAACTTCCAGGTCAGATCATATAACACCTGTCCTAAAATCCTTACACTGGCTGCCAATTAGCTTCCGGGCGCAATACAAAGTGTTGGTTGTTACCTTCAAAGCCCTACATGGCTTGGGCCCGAGTTAATTGAGGGAACGCCTCTCCCTACACAATCCGCCCCACACTCTCAGGACAACTGGGAAGAATCTGTTAGGTCAGACTAACAGTTACTTCCAAAAGAGCATATACAGCTATGGCCCCCAGGTTATGGAACAATCTGCCGGAGGAGATCCGTCTCATCACGACCCTAGATGCCTTTAAGAAGGCACTAAAGACGGATCTCTTCCAGCGGGCATCCCCACCTGACCGTCTATAAAGAACTTTAGGAAACCCCACTTCCGTTCATAACAGCATAACTGCCCCGCGATTACTGTCATTGAAATTTTTAGACCTTGTGATGTTTTAATGATATGTATTTTATACATGATCGCCTGTATGAAGATTTTTGGTTGCAATCCCACTTCGATCCGTTGGGAGAAGTGGGAAAATACAAATAAACTTATATTATTATTATTATTATTATTATTATTATTATTATTATTATTATTATTTCCTTATGCCAGAATCTGTCTACTGTACAGGTTATGTTAATATATATATATATATATATATATATATATATATATATATATATATATAATTAGTTTCGTAAATACAAATACAAATATACAATACAAATACGGATACTAAGATAAAACAAGTAAGTACAGAGCACTGTGATCAGTACTTATTCTGTGTCTCTGAATAGTTTCCCAGCATTCGCATGTGCTTCCCGTGTGTTTTCCACTTATGTATATAATAAAGCTTTTATTAAACCTTTAACCACTTGGTATAATTACTTTGCAAATTATATTTTATTGGGGGGGGAAAACCTAAATACATTCTTTTTTATCTATCAGTTGTCCGTTTCTCTTAATTCTCTATGAATCCATTCTTCCATGGTTGGCATTCTTTCTGATTTCCAATATTCGGCTAGGACTAAGCAAGCAGCTGTTGTTAAATATAGGATCATTCTCCAGTGTTTTTTCCCCCTCAATATCAGATCCAAAGAAGGTAGTCATAGCCTGTTCCAGACTGCCCAAATAAAGCTGCTTTGGGTCTCTTTGGAGGTATGCTGTTTAAATGACGCATGGGTCCTAAGAGTCCAGAGGTTGCGCCAAAGCCACACTCCATTCCTAAGCACTGGAGGGCAGCTTTTAGTGCAGCTTCCAGATTCTTAGGATGCATGCATCATTTAAACAGCATACCTCCAAAGAGACCCAAAGCAGCTTTATTTTGGCAGTCTGAAACAGGCCCATGTTTAGCAAATAAGTTTCAGGTGCGCATGAAAATTTGGTCTCGAATGTAGACTAGATTTCTTGATGTATCTTAGCCCAATAGTTCCTCACTTTATCGCAGGACCACCAAACATAAGATGATCCCTGATCTACACGGCACTTCCAGCATCCCAGAAACGCTGGAGGTTACGTTATTATTTGTTACGTTTGTATTTGATAGCCATTCCCTAAAGTCTAGGGGAAATAGTTCAGTTTTCTAGCCGGGTGATAAAGTAAATTGAGTTTGGATACGGCAAGGGGTTGGACTGGATGGCCCTTGTGGTCTCTTCCAACTCTATGATTCTATCCATCTCTCCAAATAGAGATGAGCAAACGAACGGGTTTGGAAGTCAGAAACCATCATCGGATGCTCCCGATTTTCGACGAACTCAAGAGCGGAAACTAACGTCAGAAAGACTTACAGGATCTACCTGGAAAGATAAGGACTAGGAATAATGAAAATCTGCTAAATCAACGTTGTTCATTAGGCAATCGCTTTATGAAAGCAGCTGCAAAGAAAAAAGGCAGGTCTGTCTTGGTGAACATTGTGAGACGAGGCATGTAGAAGTAACTGTAATGATCCGGCTTTCAGTTCTGTGGTTTCTGTTGACATGTTTAGACGTCCGCATGAAAGTTTAGTGGCGGGTTTTTCTTTCAACAGCCGCGAGATATTAAAAAATCTGCATCAATGGTGCGTTCAAAGAGGTCTCCCCCTCTTTTGGCTTCACTTCTGTCAAGCAACCCCGATCCGTGCCACATTTTTCACAATGGGAACAAATAGAATATCTGCTGCTACTTAAACATTCTTCATAGAGGAAGTCGTACCGTTTTAGGACTGCTTTTATGTACGGCTTTTCATCAATATTGTTGTAATGTTTTATTTTTCAGCCACTTGGCAGCGTTTGCGGAGAGTCTACTTCCTTAGATGCATTTGGAGACGTCGACTCCGGTCTATGAAAGCTCATGCTGCCAACGTCTGTAGGGTCAGTATCTAGAGAGACCTTGTAGCAACCTCAAAGGTGCTACAAGGTCTCTCTAGATACTGACCCTACAGACTAACACGGCTATATCTTTGAATTCTTTGCCTTATGGGTTCATCAAGATAACCAGAGATCTTTGTTTAATCCGGACAGCCATGGACAACCGGCAACAGAGATCGGTTCACCGACAGATACTCTTTCTCCCCTCCGATCTCACTTGACATGTTGGATGCAAAAATGGTGTGCGCTTTCTCTGGTGATCCCCACGAAGACACCTTCCGTTATTTTCGTGTGTCAGCTGTATCTGGAAGAAAGACCAAGCGAGGAAATGCTTTGCACCCCCCTAATAGTAAACCCTCCACTTGCAATTAGCCATTCACGTGGCAATCAAACCGTGCCTATATTTCATGTTTGCCTTCCTTTTCAAAGCCTTGACTAGAGGGGTACTTACTCTGTCAAATCTGCTATAGTAATCAAAACACTGAAATTACTTCTTTCCACACTAAATATACTGGAACTGGTTGTTTGATTAAATGGAGAGCAAGAGTGCGCAATTTGCTAAATTACAAGTATTCTGAACATGTAAATATAGTTTAATTACTGCAATTAAAGAAGATTACTGGAGATTGGCAGATGGGAATGTAATACTATTTTAATTAGAGCTTTTAATGCACTGTAACATAAGCATAATATTAACCCTTTTATCCCAGAGCAGGATGGCTGCTCTTTGAGGTGGAAGGATGACAGAGGGAAATGAAAGACCATGCTTGGAATATGCATTGAAGGAGGAGCAAGGGCCAAGGCATCAAGCAACTACTCCATGCGTAAAAGGCCCTACCAAGACCACTGTATTTGTATCCCTGTCTGTGTGTGTGTGTGTGTGTGTGTGTGTGAGAGAGAGAGAGAGAGAGAGAGAGAGAGAGATTAGATAGGTAGATAGATAGATAGATAGATAGATAGATAGATAGAGGTAGGTAGGTAGGTAGATAGATAGATAGAGAGGTAGAGATAGAGAGGTAGGTAGGTAGGTAGGTAGGTAGGTTGATTGATTGATTGACTGATTGACTGATTGGTGATAGATAGATGGGGAGGGTACCAGGGATTTTATATGTTCTGTATTTTAACTTTGTTAGCCGCCCCGATTGTTCTCAAAGGGGCGGGATACAAATAAATTTTATTATCATTATTATTAGATAGATAGATAGATAGATAGATAGATAAACACAAGTGTGGGGAGGGAAAAGAGTTTCAGCATTTCAGATTTTGTAGTTAGGAAGGGTTGGATCCATTAGCCGTTACTCCATGTCAATTTTGCATTCCCAAAACTGTTCCAACCCAGTCGCACATCAATTTCAGTCTATTAAAAACGATTTTAATGAAAAGCTACTTTTTGAATTCACAGTCTAGACATGCTTTTTTAATAATAGAAAACATAAACAAGACTTCCATTTAATTCACGTTCCGCAACAGCTAGGGAAACGGCTGTCGAAATCACACATAAATGGAGCTATGGCCTGTTACAGACTGCCAAAATAAAGCTGCTTCAGGTCTCTTTGGAGGTATGCTATTTAAATGATGCCTGGGTCCTAAGAGTCCGGAGGTTGCACCAAAGCCACACTCCATTCCTAAGCACTGAAGTGCAGCTTTGGTGCAGCTTCCGGACTCTTTGGATGCATGTGTCATTTAAACAGCATACCTCCAAAGAGACCCCAAGCAGCTTTATTTTGGCAGTCTGGAACAGGCCTATACTCCGGTTAGAACACTGGTTCCCAACCTGTGGGTTGGGACCCCTTTGGGGGTCAAATGACCCTTTCATGGGGGTTGCCTAAGACCATCGGAAAACACATATTTCCAATGGAAGCAATGATAACGATTTTATGGTTGGGGGTCACCACAACATGAGGAACTGTATTAAAGGGCATTAGGAAGGTTGAGAACCACTGGGTTAGAACTTCACCAATAGTCAAAACCTTAACTTCTACAAGCTGGAAAGTATGTGACCAAACTAGTACATATGTCCACACAGGGACATAGCCAAGGGGGGGGTTTCTTGGGGTCCGGGCCCCCCTTCCATTAGAAAAACACATGGTGTGTGCTGCTGCGCCACCACTCCCAAGCCCCATTATAATGGTGGCACTTAGTCTGGACCCACCCCCCCTTCCTAAAATCCTAGCTACGTCCCTGGTCCACATGTGGCTGCATTGCCCAGTTATTAGTGAATTTAGGTAAAACCTGTTCATGCTGATTTCCACCATCCTCAAATGGAAGATAAAGTTCCGCCCTGGCCTATTATTACTATCTTTATATCTAAAGGAAAACAAAAATTTGAAACCCAAATATTTAATAACGTTTTTCTTACTAGCGGCTCGACTCGAAATAGCATCTTCTTGGAAAACAGGCAACGGAAACATATATGGGACACTGGGTTCCTTGAGAAACTATTGGACAATATAAGAAGAAGAACAGGAGATGATGCAAAACCACGACTTCTCTATTGAATCGTAGAATCATAGAATCATAGAGTTGGAAGAGACCCCAAGGGCCACCCTTTCCAACCCCATTCTGCCATGCAGGGAATCACAATCAAAGCATCCTCGACAGATGTCCATCCAGCCTCTGTTTAAAGACCCCCAAGGAAGGAGACTCCACTACTCTCCATTGAGGGAGTTTGTTCCACTGTTGAACAGCCCTTACTCTCAGGACGTTCCTCCTAATGTTGAGATGGAATCTCTTTTCCTGGAGCTTGCATCCATTGCTCTGGTTCCTATTCTCTGGAGCAGCAGAAAACAAGCTTGCTCCCTCCTCAACATGACATCCCTCCAAGTATTTAAACAGGGCTATCATATCACTTCTTAGCCTTCTCTTCTCCAGGCTAAACATCCCCAGCTCCCTGAGTCGTTCTTCATAGGACATGGTTTCCAGACGTTTCACCATTTATTAAGAAATGGTACCAATAAAACAACTAAAATATAAATATTAAATAAATAAATAAATAAATAAATAAAATAATTTTGTAGTTAAACTTGCTTGAGACAACCACCAGAATACCATCAAGCTCTTTGGAAAGATGTTATATACATCAACGCTTAACGGAGACATTATTAGAAACTAATATTCAACACTAGGAGACATAAGATGTACGAGAAAGAAAAGCTTTCATAACCACATCTTAGGTGTGATGGCTAGTACCAAGTTGTAGTTTGTTCCTTATCGAGTTACTCGGGACCATCTTGGTTGTTTTCCTATACAGACTTCTAATTTGGGGAGGGTTTTAATTCTAATAAAATTAAGAAGAAGAAAAAGGAAAATATAACCAAGTAGTTAGAGAAGAAGACAAGCACCATTAATAGATGAACGGTTGATGAAAACACTGGATGTGATGGAAGTGGATATTTTCTTATGAATATCTTACGAAGGACAAGACAAGCAAAAATTGGGGGGAAGAATGGAAACCGGTGAGAAGCTTTTCCGAAAAGAGATGGACTAACAATCATCAGTTTGAAGGAAAATAGATAGATAGAAGATAGATAGATAGATAGATAGATAGATAGATAGATAGATAGATAGATGATAGATAGATAATGATGATGATAGATAGATAGATAAATAGATAGATAGATAGATAGATAATGATAGATAGATAGATAGATAGATAGATAGATAGATAGATAGATAGATAATGATAGATAGATAGATAGATAGATAGATAGACAGACAGACAGACAGATAGATCGTCTGCATTAGGCTATAGTTTCACAACTTAAAATCACGACTTGCAATTACAAAATGATAGAAGGTTACGTATGTAAAAGATTTACGTATGAATATAATGACAATAATACAACCATTCGGATAACTAATAAAGATTTAGAAATTGTCAAAGTAACTGGCAACAAAATAGGAATAACAGACAAGAACAATGAACAATAATGAATGATAATTGAACACTAGAGAATTGTTTACGAAGAGCTGAAACGGACTAAACCTTTTTAAGGAAGGGGAAAGCATACAATAGCGGTTAAATAAAATGAACCCGACGTTGAAAATGAAGATGAATGGGGCAGAGGGAGGAGAGAAAGGGAAATAAATTCAGTTTGTATATAGAGATTGTGTGAGATGCAGAGATGTTTTTTGTTTGAATAACAAAAAAAAATCATAAAAAGTGTTTAAAAAGAAAAAGAAAATATGAACTTGTCTCCAAAAAAAGCATTTCTATCAACACTGTTTCAAAATAAGCATTTTATATTAATTTTGATATACCTTAAAACACAGACTTGAATGTGGAAAGGAAATTTGAAGGAGTACTACATTTTCCTTCTCTTCTTCCTGACCATGGGATCGCCCCCAGTATTTCTCTAAGTTTACTGAAATCCGCTCTTCTAAAGTCTAGGATGCCTGGCTTCTCCTTTCCACTGAATAACAAAAGCACTCCTGTTGGCATGAGGTGTAACCCATCCTTTGTCAGAAGTCCTCCCTCCTGAATCCACAGGCCATGATCCAAGGATCCAAATTGTTCTCAGCAGCACCATCTGCGGAGCCAGTTATTCACATCCGTCATATTCCTCTCCCTTCCTGGACCTGGGAGAAGAGATGAGATGACAACCTGTGCATCCAGCTCTTTCAGCTTCCTACCCAGAATCTCATAGGCCCTTATGATATTCTGGAGACTGTGCCTCGCAGTATCATTGGTTCCCACATGGACCAAAAGAAAGGCGTAATGTTCACTTCTCATTCTCATTGTCACATTGTGAATTTTTGCCCAAGGAAGAGAACCCATCTCCCAAGACATCTTGTCACTGATTCTGTACCCCTTGGCAAGGAGTCCCCCACAACCACAACAGGCTTAGCAATAGCTATTCTCTGTGCTGGTTTTAACAAGATCTCCCGCACTTTCCCTGAGGACTAGCCCTGCTCCTCTCCTTAATCATACCTGATAAAGGAGAGAGCTTTCAACTGGTTCTGTATTGTCAAGCATGCAAAACACTCCCTGGCTTCCCTACTTCCATGTGCCACTTTCCTCCAAGGGTCTACCTGATGTGTTTGGGAACTGAGCTCCTTCCCAGAAACGTCCTCTGTGTGTTTCTCATCCAGGACAGTCTGCTCAGTTCTGTCCAGTAAGATATGAAAGCTATCTTCAGGTCTCTAAAAAGGAGAGACCTTTCCTATCCCACATAGAACTGCCAAGGGTCTGTGGGATACATGCAAAGTTTGGGTTCTGAATCAGATGCGACAGTTTTTTACGGTCCATTCTTCTCAGTGCCCAAAAAGAGAAGTGAACAGTCAACAGAAAGAGGACTCTGGACACCCTGAAATTGGTGGCATCCCTCCTACCCACATAGAGCTCAACAAGATCAACACTGAAACCGATGCTCATGCATGTTGAAATACTGTCGGTGGCAAGAAGGTACAATGAGAACAGAAAGCTGACTCAGGCCCAGTACAGGCTGGTGTTTTGCGCCGGCCTGGGGTCAGTTTTAAGGCTCCATAGGGCTGGGTGTCCATACGTGCCCAGCCCATGAGCCATCTTACCGTGCCCCTGTCCACATGGGGCATATAACAATGATGCATGGGCATCTGAGCCCCCAAACGATGCTTGCCAGAAGTGTTGTCATCGTGGTGCACAAGCGCCATTACGACGGCCTTAAAAAGAAGCTGCCTACGGCGGCTCCTTCTTAGGCAGCGCATCGATGCCGCGCCATGTGGCTGGCACAGCACTGGCGAGGGGCAAAAACAGGTGGCATGGAGCCACTCGTCTGTATTCCCCATCAGTTTCAGAAAGCTAGGTTAGTTTTCCAAGAGGATAAGGAACTGGACAGGAAAGATGCTCTACAGGGGTAACAGATAATATCATCATGGCCTTAGGTTGTAATGATTTAGCCTCAGAAACATTATTTCCTTCATACAGCAATATTCCGGAATATAAGAAACCATTTTTGTCATCTTGAAAGCTATGTCTGGCAACATTTTATCCATTTAAGTCAATAGCCTATTAGAAAGTCTAATTGGACGTTCGATACTCTGCGCAGAGTCTTACAATCGAGGTGCCTTTGGAAACCCATTCCAGGTCTTAATCTCTTTATCATTTGATATTTTGAAGCCTAACTTTGTTCTTGTTAGGCAAATCAATGGCATTAATTTACAAAACGGGGGGAAATGTCACCCTTCATCCTTTAAATCTCGGCACGGCAAAGAGCTGCGTAAGCGAATCCTGCCATTGCTCTCCCATATTAGCAGAAAACGGTGCCATGAGAGACTTGACCTACAATTTTAATTACTCCATGAAAAATGCAATTCTTGGAAGATGAATAGATACCTGAAGGGATGGAGGGGAGCAGCAGAGGTCCAGCTTCTTACGGACTGCGGAAAGTAACCCTTTTGAAGCTCCCTAGCAAAAACAACAACAGCAGCAACAAACAAATTATTGCTGAAGGAACAGTTGTTGTCTTCCTATTTGATGCCACCCTTGTTGCAAGCTCTCTTCTCTTCCATCCACAAGTAGTGCCTACTAGAAATGACACTTGGCCTCCCCACTTCAAAGCCTTATTGGAAGTGGCTTTCGGGATGACATTTCTTTGTATATAACAGGGAATTGTGACTTCCATCAAGGAAGCATCTAGAAGACTTTGTTGATTTAGGCAAAGGTCTAGCATTTTGTTTTGTTATAACTCTCGATGTCCGCGAGGGCCCTAAGCCTAGTATGGGTGAGAAGAGTTCTAGACCGCTCAACCAGATGTTCTAGACTACTCAACCATATGTTCTAGACTGCCATTTGAAAGTTCTAGACCGCTCAACCAGATGTTCTAGACTTCCATTTGGAGGCTACATGGGATTTGGAAGATTCAAGCTGCGACATCTCCTGGTATTTCACAACTATGGAGATTTTCACACTGGCAAAAGTGACAAGAGCATAGCAGGATGCTCCCCGTCCCTATCGTGCAATTGCATGAAGATGATCAGCAACATCACAATAATCGCGTCATTATCCTGTGAATAAAGAGGAATTCTAGTGTCGCTTTTCATTCACAGGAAAGTCCTGTGAATAAAACAAACGAAGGAAGAGTTCCTCTTTATTCACGGAATAATGACACGATTTATCACAACATCACGCAACGCTGTCTGATCATCTTTGTGCATTGCTTAATAGTGACGTGTGTATTCTGCTATGCCCCCATCAATTCTGACAGTGTGAAAATCTCCTGTATCAAACTGGATTGCGGTCTGCAGTCAAAGTAACAGTTCATTACTTTGTCACTAGTCACAATTTCTGGGCACTATATTGAATGAGTATAAAAATCTGGAACAGAAACAGAGGACAACAGAGATGGACAAGAGCATGGGAAATGAACCACATGAAGAAAGGATGAAGGCTGAATCGGGTATCTTTAGCATTCTTAAAATACTTGAAGCACTAACTCACCAGTGAAGGCAAAGATCTATTCCAGGTGACAGGGTCGCTCAAGTTACAAAAAGGGAGATGTCCGTTCAGTCTTGGGAGAAAATGTCTGAAGACCGCTTTGGTGAGAGAATAAATTACCAGTGGGTCTTGGGCTATCCCTTGTTGGAGGTCTCTAATCTGAAGCGGTGATTAGATAATCTACAAAGCTACCACCAGATCTATTATTCTGGAAGAAAGCCTTTGTCCAAAGACATTATTATTATTCCTGGACTGCTCCAGCGCAAGAATTTTGATGCTGATGGAGGTAAAACACCAAAGTTGGGCGCCAAATCCCAGGGTCTTTACAGACAGGCCAAACTAAAGCTGCTTCGGGTCACTTTGGAGGTAAGCTGTTTAAATGACGCATGCATTTTAAGAGGCCAAAAGCTGCGACAAAGCTGCACTCCAGTCCTTAGGACTGGAGCATGGCTTTGGTGTGGCTTCTGGCCTCTTAGGATGCATGCATCATTTAAACAGCGTACCTCCAAAGTGACCCGAAGCAACTTTATTTTGGCCTGTCTGTACAGTCCCCATTAGTACTACTTGGTTCCACACCTGACTGACCAGGTGAGTCTGACTCAGGGCCCAAAAAACAGAGAGGCCAAAATAAAGCTGCTTCGGGTCACTTTGGAGGTATGCTGTTTAAATGTTGCATGCGTCCTAAGAGGCAGGAAGCTGCGCCAAAGCCACGCTCCAGTCCTAAGGACTGGAACGCAGCTTTGGTGCAGCTTCTGGCCATGTGTCATTTAAACAGCGTACCTCCAAAGTGACCCGAAGCAGCTTTATTTTGGCCTCTCCGTTTTGGGCCCTCAGGCTGGACGTTCTTACACAGTAAGGCTATAAGCACACTGTCGCTCTTGAAACCTTGGAAAACCTGGTCAAGAGGATGGGAAAGAGTTAAGCTGAATCGCTAATGGCTGCGGCTGCGATATAAACTCGCCAGCTTTTGGACCAATTGAGCAAAATAAGTCCTTTCAGCTCAGCAGCCATGTGACCAGGCGCACAAAGGAGCCCTTCTAGAAATACTTTGAATGCCCCCATTATCCTGAGGATCATTTGTGAAAACTCCACCTTTCATTTCCACCATCACCTGTGATTAGTGTTTCAGTCGGGAGCACTTTTACGGCGCATGGTTTTGCAGAGGCCCGGCTGAGGAGTCGAATGGGAACACAAGAGTTTGCTCCACCGTTCTCCTGTTGTTGCCCCGTCTCAGGAATGCATGAAGACAGCGCAAGGTTTTTAGGGTGGGGAAAGGAACGACACAAATAGTGTGCCGCGGGAGTGGGGAAAACACAACATATATAACATGGATGAAATGTTCCTCAGATGCCAGACTATCTGCTCCTGGTGAACTTTGCGGCACAATCAGAGAGAGAGAGGGGACAGTCAATGGAGACCCAGAGGACTCCTTTCAATAGGGTTTTATGTTCTTTTGGCACCGTCAAAGATAAAAGGATGAAGGAGTCAAAGAATCCCCCAAAGCCTGTGAAGAATGTCTGCCGTTTTATACTTGCCAGATGTGTTATTTCAGAACAGAAACAGAAAGCAGATCAGAGAATTTGCCAGGGAGCATGGTTTCAAAATCATGCGGACACTACACTTCCAGGGAGGGATTGAGAGCTATTTCTGAGACTGTGCCAAGGCAGTAAACCTAAGTGCACTTCCCTTTCTCCTTTCCCCAGCTTTGCTTCCGAACTGGTGGCAAAGGTAGCAAGCCATGCACTTTGAAAGCACCTCCTTGCCAGGCCTGGAATACTATAGGAATAGCAATCGTAAGTACATTTCTATACCGCTTGTCAGTGCACTTAAGCACTCCCTAAGCAGTTTACAATGTGGAAAGATTCATCGTGGGAACTGCCGCTGCCTAAAATCTGTGTATTCCCAGTGTAGACAGTACTGAGCTAGATAGAATATTTCAGCAATAGCAAGTACATTTCTATACTGCTTACTGATGTAGTAAGTGGTTTACAAAGTGTAAGCTTATTGCCCCCAACAAGCTGGGTATTCATTTTAGTGACCTACGGAAGGATGCCAGGCTGAGTCAACCCTGAGCCTCTGGCTGGTATTGAACTCACAACCTTGTGGTTTGCGAGTGAGTGGTTGCAGTATAGGCATTTAACCGCACTTTTGCATGGTAGGCATTTATAGGCCTGTTCCAGACTGCCAAAATAAAGCTGCTTGGAGTCTCTTTGGAGGTATGCTATTTAAATGACGCATGGGTCCTAAGAGTCCGGAGGTTGCGCCAAAGCCACACTCCATTCCTAAGCACTGGAGGGAAACTTTGGTGCAGCTTCCGGATTCTTAGGATGCATGCATCATTTAAACAGCATGCCTCCAAAGAGACCTGAAGCAACTTTATTTTGGCAGTCTGGAACAGGCCATAGTTAATAAAGGGAAATCAGAAAATATAAGACCCAATAGTCGCCTTGCAATCCCTTGATTTGTTCCACCTAGGAATGGATAGATAAGTATTTCCAGTCCAGATCAGTTTTGCATGTGTTCAGTCATTACAAGAATGCTTTCATTCAATCTTTTAAAATTTCTGCAAACGCCAGGGCCTACCAAATGAAGTAAGACGATATCTTGGTATTTAATCCAATACATAGTTATGTTCATACGCGGGAATGGTGCCCATACATAAAATGCAAGGAGGCGTGAGAAATGATGAATTGCTGTACAAACTGACATAATATTGACTCACTGAACGTACTGATGATGTACAACGTCATTCTACATAGAAACAGAGTTTTAGGAGCTTCGTGATCCACAATGCACACACGATTAAGGGAACACACACCAAGGTATATAGACAGATATAGATATCGATGGGGAAATCAGATACAAAAATGAATTGCTGCATCAATACAAGTATAGTGTCTAGATCAAGGGAAGTAATAGTGCCACTCTATTCTGCTTTGGTCAAGCCCCACCTGGAATATTGTGTCCAGTTCTGGGCATCACAATTCAAAAAGGACATTGAGAAACTGGAGCGTGTCCAAAGGAGGGCGACTAAAATGGTGAAGGGTCTGAAAACCATGCCTTATGAAGAGAGACTTAGGGAGTTGGGTATGTTTAGCCTGGAGAAGAGATGGTTATGCTAGCCCTGTCTTTGAAATGGTGTCATACTGAGGATGGAGCAAGCTTGTTTTCTGCTGCTCCAGAGAATGGGACACGGAATAATAGATGCAAGCTATAGGAAAAGAAATTCCAGCTCAACATTAGGAGGAACCTCCTGATAGTAAGAGCTGTTCAACAGTGGAAGACACTCCCTTGGTGAGTGGAGTCTCCTTCTTTGGAGGTCTTTAAACAGAGGCAGGATGGCCATATTTTGGGGGGTGTTTTGATTGTGAGTTCCTGCTTGGAAGAATGGGGTTGGATTGGATGGCCCTTGTGGTCTCTTCCAACTCTATGATTCTATGGCCTGTTCCAGACTGCCAAAATAAAGCTGCTTTGGGTCTCTTTGGAGGTATGCTATTTAAAAGATGCATGGGTCCTAAGAGTCCAGAGGTTGCGCCAAAGCCACACTCCATTCCTAAGCACTGGAGCGCAGCTTTGGTGCCGCTTCCGGATTCTTAGGAGGCATGCATCATTTAAACAGCATGCCTCCAAAGAGACCCAAAGCAGCTTTATTTTGGCAGTCTATAACAGGCCTATGATAAAGCGAATGGCCGCTATCTTTGTCCCCAGGCTTGTCAGTTGTTTGGCAGAAGCCCTATCCTTAGATCATGTACTCAATGAGAGCACAAAGACAAAAACATGAAGCGCGCCCACAAAGCCTCCCGACAGCATGGGCAAACAATCAACGCCGACCCCCCAAAACGCAAGGTCATCTTCTTCGCCCTCCTCAGAGGAACACAGTTCTCTCCATCTCTTCTGAATGGCGGCACCAAGAACATTAAAACGTGAAAGGAGACCTTCTAAGCCAAGCTGTTCGATTTTAAAGATTCGCCCCCTCCTTTCTTTTTTATGGCAGATAGACCTGATCTCCATAGCAACTCACGTTGAGTCGAGGAAGAAACCTCGATGCCAGGAAAGCTGCACAAAGTAGAGTTCCAAGTTCCATCCCCTATAAAATTAAAGGATCACGACCTAGGATCAAATATGCATCAACACAGAAAGCTCGAACAGGCAAGGATATGCCTTTCTCCCCCCACAAAAGACAATTATTCAAATAAAATAAAAATAATAATGTTATTATAGAATTTCACCCTATAATATTGGTGCACGCACTGATGAGATGATTTTGGCCACCACTGTCCTTTGTAACACATATGTACATACATGTGTCCTTCTGCGGGTAAGTGAAAGCCCAAGGTATTTGAAGGACCGTACTCTCCTGTGCAAACCTCTCCATCTATCAAGAGTGCTTTGATTGTGTCTTCTTGCATGGACTGAATGGCCCTTGAGGTTTCTTCTTACTCTATGATTCTATGGCCTGTTCCAGACTGCCAAAATAAAGCTGCTTCGGGTCTCTTTGGAGGCATGCTGTTTAAATGATGCATGCATCCTAAGACTCTGGAAGCTGCACCAAAGCTGCACTCCAGTGCTTAGGAATGGAGTGTGGCTTTGGCGCAACCTCCGGACTCTTAGAACCCAGGCATCATTTAAATAGCATACCTCCAAAGAGACTCGAAGCAGCTTTATTTTGGCAGTCTGTAACAGGCCAAAATGATTATTATGATGACTGTTATCATTTTCTTGTCTGTGGGATGGGATAAAGAAGTCTTTAAAATGCTTGGCATCACTTTGATGACCTACGTATGTGAAAGGAAAGCAGGCATCCAGTTCTCCTCTTAAGAAAGGAATGGCCTCTCCTGCATTTGAACATGGGAAAGGTGAATTCCCAAAGCTGCCGATGCGCTCAGGAATCAAGGTAAATAATGTGGGTCTGTAGGACGTCATTATGGAGCTGTGGGAATTCAAGGAGAGATTAAAGAGCCTCTTGGATTGTTATCCATCAAGTGCCACGGCCTCTATTTTTTAATATCTACTTTGTTAATAGCCTCGTACTCTGCAGTTCATAACCCTCCGAGGAGCCATTTTTAAGAGGTAGCCGGTATTTGACATACAATCACTCACTTATTAAATATAAATGAAATATATACTTGAGGTAGCCAGGCAACATGGATCTCACTGGCTCCATGGGGAGAATCTATTTCCGAAGGTCCCATTACCTTTAATGGGAAGTGGAAGGCTTGTTGTTAAATGATATAATTCCTGACCCATCTCCTCTCCGTTACCAGGCCACACTTTTTATCCCCCTTCTTTCTCTTGGACCTGCTTAGGAAATCTGAATGAGATGGGAGCAATCGCAAACTAATAAATAAGAGGACACTAATGCAGTCAGCCGTACTATAACTTAAATCAGGAATATGTTTTATAGATGGAAGGCGATGAGAGATGAGGACATTTCAGAGATGGAAACCGGGACACATGTGGTCAAGTTGTGACCTAAACAACTAGCAAATGTAAAATCATACCTTTAAATTACAGTATCTTGGGCCTGTTCCAGACTGCCAAAATAAAGCTGCTTCGTGTCTCTTTGGAGGTATGCTGTTTAAATGATGCATGCATCCTAAGAATCCAGAAGCTGCTCCAAAGCTGCACTCCGGTGCTTAAGAATGGAGTGTGGCTTTGGCGCAACCTCTGGACTCTTAGGACCCATGCGTCATTTAAAGAGCATGCCTCCAAAGAGACCCAAAGCAGCTTTATTTTGGCAGTCTGTAACAGGCCATACACACCGTCTAAATGCAAAATGACTTTTGCACCCTGGGTTCGGTTTTCAGCAACTAAAAGAAGCAGATGACAAAGGGAGAAAGTGGGATACGGAGACAGAAACTGGGACATTTTAAAATCAGTTGATAAAACTGGGACAGCAGAGGATTAAATCAGGATAGCTGGAGCATATAAAGGTCTCTGGTGAAGCGCATGGTTTCCTACTTAAGTGCTATACAAAAAGACAGAGATCTAAATAAGGTATGAGAGAACCATAACATCCATTGAAGATCAAGGAACAACAACAGGATGACATTACTCTGTCTGTAGTAGGCTCTGCTTGTGACATTGCGTCAATAACAGTGTCCCCTTGATGGATGTGGGGAAATGGGGCATGCAGGGGCTGGCAATACCATAGCCAACACCTCTTAGTTTCCTTGGAGTTTATCAGACAAGGGAGATTGGAAGTCCAGTTCTGGGCCCCACAATTGAAAAAGGATGTGGAGAAACTGGAGCCATGTGTCCAAAGGAGGGCGACTAAAATGGCGAAGGGTCTGGAAACCATGAAGCCCTATGAGGAAAGACTCAGGGAGCTGGGGATGTTTAGTCTGGAGAAGAGAAGGTTAAGAGGTGATATGAGAGCCCTATTTGAAGGGAGGTCATATTTAAGAGGGAGCAAGCTTGTTTTCTGCTGCTCCAGAGAACAAGACCTGGAGCAATGGATGCAATGGATCAAAATCTGCAACTTTCAAACTCTCTCTTGCTCACTATAATCAACTTTTTTCTTTCTTTATCCCCTCTACCTTTCCACCTCTCTTCCTTCCTTCCTTCCTCCCTCCCTTCCTTCCTTCCTGGATGTAGCCAAGGGGAGGTTCTTGCGGTCCGGACCCCCCCTCTTCCATTAGAAAAATGAATGGTGTGTGCTGCTGCGCCACCGCACCCAAGCCCCATTATAATGGTGGCACTTAGTCTGGACCCCCCCTTCCTAAAATCCTAGCTATGTCCCTGCTTCCTTCCTTCCTTCCTTCCTTCCTTCCTTCCTTCCTTCCTTCCTCATTCTCCTTCTTACTTAGTCCTTATTCCCTTCCCTCCTCCTTACTTCTTACTCCCTCCTCCCTATTTCCCACCCCTCTCTCTATCCCCTTCTTCATCCCTTCTTTCTCCCTATGCCTTCTTCACTTACTCATACCTTCATACACCTCCTCATATACCTTTCCTCACATTCGTTTTTTCAACTGCCATACCTGTTTCCTATCTACCAGCATGTTTCCATGTCATCTCCACTCTACGACTTCCTTTAACCACGCCTTTATTCCACCAAGTTATCATCATCAAAAAAGGACATTCCCTTTAAACCATTGGTTATATATTTTCAATCAAAAACATGTATTTATTTTATTCCGACCTTATAATGTATCTCTGGTTACCGCATTCCAAAATGCATTGTTTCTGATGCAAAAAAAACCATGGTTGCATTTGCACCGAAAAGTGGGCTTCTGCATACGCACGCAAAGGCATTTTCCATTCAAAAGGAATCTATTCTCTTCTGCAAGTGACTCCTCTTAAAATAAGTCCAAAAGTGCCAAGAATCCTGCGATTGTTCCTGAGACAGGTTCCATCCATTAAGGTGTTATCCCTTGTTTCACGAAGGATGAGAAAGATGTATGCGTATACTTTAGATCAGTGATGGCGAATCTATGGCACGCATGCCAGAGGTGGCACTCAGAGCCCTCTCTGTGGGCACACACTCAGTCACTCCAGCACAGAGTTCACCAGTTTGTTACTAGAAAGACGGAGGAACGTGGCACTTTGTGACAAATAAGTGGGGTTTGGGTTGCAATTTGGGCACTCGGTATGTAAAAGGTTCGCCATCACAGCTTTAGATTATTTACCTATACATATTGTTTAGATCATATACCTATACATACACACACACACTCCATGTAGAAAAAAGGGGAAAGCAATGTGTGAAATATCCCTTATCATCATGCGGATAAAATAAAAGTGTCACAAGCAGCATGCATTTGCTGCTGATCTTTTCTTCTGCTGCATTCCCTTCATTCAGGTCTGAAATGGTGAGCATTTATGTCGCCTGGGTCTGCGGCTGGAAGCTGTAGAAAACGCGATTCCCGCAGCAGCTTTTATGCAACCCTTTTAAAATGCTTTTTGTTCCCTGTCTGGCCAGACCCTGCTCCCATTCCACCTTTCATTTTGGGATACCGCAATTCCACCTTTCATTTTGGGATACCGCAAAACCAGCGTGGCCCCTTTTCCCCGTTTTTGCAACGCCGACATCCATTTTGCTTAACCTCACTGGAAGGAAAAGGCAAAGGGACGGCAAGGGGAGGGAAACAGTTGAAGGAAGGACAAAAGCCCATTCACTGTCAGTCTAGAAATGCCGAATTGCTGGGTAAACTGGCAACACAATCCCGACTTTATCCTCCGCTCACATTTAAATCCGGCCTAAGGTTACAGATCTACTGCTTGAGAAAAGAAACGGGGGGCAAAAAAGGGTGGGAGAGAAGCCAACTGATAGACACAGAAGCATTTCTTTAACGCATCGTTCCGTATAGACGCATAGCCAATTAGCTCCCAGAAACGACATCTCTGGTGGTGTCCCACAACGAGCATCGTCATGTGCATTATCGCAGAAATGTGTTGCCTGTTGCCTTGGCGACGCGCGACGGTTTCCTGGTGCATGATGGCGCATTTTACTCAGAGCGTGCCATGGATTTCTGACACGGTATTGTTGGATTCATAAAGAAATAAAATGGCAGGAGCAGCTCGGGAGGAAATCGCGTCTCTGTTGTCCTTTCCAAAGGAAACAAAAATTGTCAGTATTAGCGCCGTCTTAGATATCTGTACGCAGAGAAAGTGCGGGTTCTTCCCGGGATGTACGATGAACTTGGGTAGCTTGAATCAGACCCAGGTCCAGTAAGAAGACATGGCACCTTGGGGCATCAGTCTGACCATTTGGGTCTCTTTCTCTTTTTCATGATCTTCTCAGCCTTAACCTTGTTCCCCCTTGTTTTTGTGTGCTTTTTATAAGTCTGTGCAACCTCCATTAATCATAGAATCATAGAGTTGGAAGAGACCACAAGGGCCATCCAGTCCAACCCCATTCTGCCATGCAGGAAATCCCAATCAAAGCATCCCCATTGACAGTTGGCCATCCAGCCTCCGTTTGAAGACTCCAAGGAGGGACACTCCACTCTGAGGAAGTGTGTTTTTGCATGCATGTTTTAATTGGGAAAACTCCATCACAAAACATTGAGAAGTGCCAACGTCACAAGATTAAAATGGTTTGGGAACGATCGGAAAGTGCACATTTGCTGAGTTCTCATCGATGTATCAACAAAATGAAATATTGGCCTCAATTCAACCTCCCTTCAGCATAGCATGAGAACCCGATACTACACTGACCCCATATATCACACGCCAAATTAGTTTATGGCCCCAATGCTGCCCTCCACGCTTCGGCATGAGCAGACAGGAGTTGGACAACATGCCATTTTTAAGCTTAGGATGGGCACCAACTCTTGCTACTGGGCTTCCTTGGGCCTTCACACTAGTATGCCCAACCGTGGATAAAGATCATAGAATCATAGAAATATAGAATTGGAAGAGACCACAAGGGCCATCCAGTCCAACCCCATTTTGCCATGCAGGAACTCACCATCAAAGCATCCCCAACAGATGACCATCCAGCCTCTGTTCAAAGATGTCCAAAGAAGGAGACTCCGCCATACATGTGTTATCTATATGAGACAGCTTTGGGTCACCTTTGAGGCAGGAATACCAACCTGCATATCACCAAAATGTCACATCCACATGCATAAGGGACATGCATTCATGTTCCAACCTGAATTCCACCCTCTTGTGCCCCACTCATCCCATGCTATTAGGAAACATGGCCTATTAGCACCGATATCCAACTCAATCCCCGTCTTGGGAAGCTAGGTCTACAACCTTTGGGAGATTATCCCATAGGGTTATAAAATGGGATGGAAAAAATGGATTTTCGCACAACATTGTGTTGATCCAGTACTTCTCCCGGGAATAACTTGGAATTGTTCCTTAACTTCTTATTAATGGGGAAGCCCAACAAATGGTTTGTTAATAGTGCTTCGTTTTCACTATTATGAAGGCACAGAAGCTAATAACAATGCGTTTGTGCTATCAAGGAGCACTATTTGGGAGCTTTTCCCAGACCGCGCTTTGGCACAGGCAATTCGCTGTCATTGCTAGGATCATTTTTGGAGTCGTGTTTTGAGGCATAGGGCATTATTTTATTTGAACTGGATATATAACATGTTGTTAAATATAGAAATTTTATTTCGTTCAGTTTGGGACCGAACCATATTTTTCAGACATGTACAGTGGCACGATAATGATGCAGGAGCGAAACATCTGATCACGATGTACTAATGATGAAGCAATGTGACCGGCTTTTGCATGCAGAACATGATTGTGTTTTTTGCTTTGCTTTTATTTTGTGGTTATAGCACGATTGCACAACTGTGCAGAACTACAGGTCGCTTTAGCGCTATGCTTCCATAATCTCCCAATAGCAGGATTGTTGTGGAATTGGCTTTAGTGTGACAATCTGTTTTAATCTCTCGGGTGTCCAGAACTGATACCATTTGCTGTGCATCATGTGAAATTTAAATGACAGCTCTTAGCCAGTTTAGGAATGCTGCTGCCTAGCACTATCAGAGAACATTTTGCACATGACCCTCTCAAATTTGTAGCCGGACCAGGAGTGTGTCACTGAAGAAGAGTCATCCCACTGTTTCTAACAGTCTCCATTATGGGCATCCTATATTTGATCATAAGCATCCAATACGCATTTCCAGGACAATAGTGAAAAACATATGGTACACACTGCCTGCACAAGGCAGGCTGGAGCCGCCACTCACTTCTGTGCAGCGTTAACTATTATTATTATTATTATTATTATTATTATTATTATTATTAAACTTTATTTCTATAGCGCTGTAATTAACGCAGCAAACAAATGTTGTGGTGCCACTGCGTAACAAAAAAGGAGCGTGCGGAAGCAGCTTCAGTTTGCTGCACTGCTCAGCTGCTGTGCTGCCACAAGAGCCATAGGACGGTGCAGTTTTGTCACAGCCACACCATGCCATTTGGACGCGGCGCAGCTGCGACATGACTGCCACATGTGACTGTGGGCAGGGACGCACAATCATGGCGCCCCCACACATACTAGGGTTAGGGACCGTGCGGTTGCCACGCGGTCGTTAACCCTAGAATTGGTGCCAGCACAGCGCAAAGGGGCGGTCTGTACCGCATCTAATATTGCAAAGAGCCCATAGAGAAGTATCCAGCAGAAATACCAAGTCACAAAGCTGTCTTGGGGAAGTCCGTGGATACTTAAAAAGTCATAAATTCCCCACTCTGGAAGAAATTCAAAGTCCTGATTGCTGGACTTTCCATGTAGAAAATAAGAAACGTGGATTTGATGAATAATAAACACATTCCACTCCATGCTGATAGAGCCATAGCTATGGTGGTGCAAACATTACATTACTGCAATGATGATGTAGCTGAAGAAATCGCCTGAAGGCGAAATGGAGACTAAAACTTACCGGGTGTCTCTTTTTCTACTACTCCTACGCTCTGATTTATTATTCATCCATTCCACACTTCTTCTCTTCTACATGGAAAGTCCAGCAATCTGGAATTTGAAGTTGTGTGTATATATATTGATGTGTATATGTGTGTGTGTACACCAAGGGTAGGCAACCTTTTTGAGCCGGGGGCCAGGTTGCTGTCCCTCAGACAACTGGGGGGCCGAACTCAAAATGGCGCCCGGAGCAGTGCAGAAGCTGCGGAGGGGCGGCAATCGGTGGCAGGACCAGGCTGGGGCCAGTCCCAAGGCCTCGCCGGGCCGGATCCGGCCCGCGGGCTGTAGGTTGCCGATCCCTGGTGTACACACATACATGGTGATGTAGCTCTAGGGGCTGCAAAATTGGGGACCACTCAATTCTTATAGGATTGAGAATATCTACTATTGAGACAGTTGAGTTCCAGCCTAAAAATCTGCTGAAGAATATCTCCTTCCCGCAGAGAAATTGCATGGCATGGTCCCTAGAGTTTCAAAGCGTCATAGAGTTGTGAGAAGCCGCAAGGGCCGGCGATTCCAAACGGGAAAATCCAGCGTGAAAGCGCGTCTGAAAGCTACCTACACAACCTCATTTTAAAGGCCTCCAAAGACGGAGGCTCCATCACCGTCTGAGGCAACCTAATCCGCAGTCAAGCAGTTCTTATAGTAAAGAAGTCCTTGCTAAAGTTCAGGTGGCACGTCTTTGATTGCATTTTGTTTATGTTCTAGTCTCTGGAGCAGCAGAAAACAGATCTTTTAAATGGCATCCCTTTAGATATTTAAAGATGGTTGTCATGCCACTTTTCAGTCTTCGCTTTTCCAAGCTAAACGTGCCCATTTCACAAAAAGGTGGAAGCGAAGAGGAGGGGGGAGAGAAAGAAATGTGGCAGCACTTTTAAGACAGGTTGTTGCTTTGTTTTGTTTTGTTGCTCTGGTTTGCATTGATCTCGACCCACGGTGGCCCTGTGAATGGGACATCTCCAAGACCTGTGTCCTCCACTGCTCTCCCCAACTCCTGCAAACTCATACTCCTGATTGCTTTAATAGAGCCCATCCATCTTGCATGTGGCCTTCCTCTCTTTCTACTTCCCTCCGCCTTTCCTGGCCTTATTGTCTTTTCCAAGGATTCATGCCTTCTCATGATGTGTCCAAAGTACGACAGCCTCAGTTGTGTCACCTTGGCTGCCAGAGAGATTTTGGGCTTGATTTGTTCTAGAATCCATTTGTTTGTCTTTTTGGCTGTCCACAGGATCCTCAGGCCTGTTCCAGACTGCCAAAATAAAGCTGCTTCGGGTCTCTTTGGAGGCATGCTGTTTAAATGCTGCATGCACCCTAAGGATCCGGAAGCTGCACCAAAGCGGCCCTCCATTGCTTAGGAATGGAGTGTGGCTTTAGTGCAACCTCCAGACTCTTAGGACCCATGCATCATTTGAATAGCATACCTCCAAAGAGACCCGAAGCAGCTTTATTTTGGCAGTCGGGAACAGGCCTTTGTTTCCTTTGCTAATCTTTGTGGCCTTTCTCTGGACACGTTTCAGCTTTTCAATATCCTTCTTGACATGTGGTGCCTAAAATGGACACAGTATTCCAGGTAAGGTCTGACAAAGCAGAATAGGAGGACGCTGCTACTTCCCTTGACGCTCCTATTAATGCTGAGCAGAATCGGATTGGCTTTTTGGGCTACCACCCACATTTTATCTGGCCCCAAATAAGGTGGAAGATTGGAGAAGCCATTGGTGGATCGCTCCAGCTTGCAACGAGAGCTATTTGGTTTGTCTATCTAAAATGATGTCAAGTACGAAGCTCACACATGCTGGTTCACAATATGCTGCGGTTCTACTCCCAACCTGCTAAGCACAGATTTTGAATTGCCAACTAGGTACCAAACAGCCATTCTTTTCTTTACGTCTCCATCCATGCTGGTAACGGGAGTTGTGGGAAACCTCTATTAATAGCAATGTTTACAGGGGAAAGCATGTCATGCAAGTAATGTCAAATGATGCATCGCCAGGAAGGATTCTTCCACTGCTTCAAACACTTCAGATTTATTTTGCCGGATGTCATGTCACTGCTTGCCCACATCTTCCCATAGAGGACATATGGATGATGGAAGCAGCCTTCAATGGAAACGTAGGCCAAAATAAAGCTGCTTCGGTCTCTTTGGAGGTATGCTGTTTAAATGATGCATGCACCCTAAGAATCTGGAAGTGGCACCAAAGCTGCCCTCCAGTGCTTAGGAATGGAGTGTGGCTTTGGCGCAACATCCGGACTCTTAGGACCTATGCATCATTTAAATAGCATACCTCCAAAGAGACCCAAAGCAGCTTTATTTTGGCAGTCTGGAACAGGCCATTGATTCTTGAAACCCTTCTTCCACTTAACCTCCTTTCCCTATTTTCTCCCACATGTTTTCTCCCGTATTTAGGCATCGTAGGTAACTGGAAAGGGCACGCTTTCCTAAAATTGTGGGGTGAGAAGAAATAAAGAGTTGGCCATCTGCATGACCCAAATAAATATGTCTGGTTTGATTATGTAGTGGTCGGAACATTGGACTACAACTCCGGAAATCCCCGTTCGAATCCTTGTTCAGCCATGGAAATGACCAGTACAGGTCACACACTCTCAGCCTCAGAGAAAGGCAAAGGCAAACCCCTTCTAAACAAATCTGGCCAAGAAAACCAGTAGGAAGCAATGGGAAAGCATACATTGCTTATTTGATCTAATTCCATCTTGTATTATTACCTATTGTTTTATATGTATTTTGCAGAATGTACGCCATTGGCAGGTTTCACTTTTATCGATGTTGTTACTTATATGTACAGCGCAGTGTAAATCTGCAGCGCTATATAAATAAAGTATAATAATAATAATAATAATAATAATAATAATGAATACAGTAGGTCCTTGTTATCCACTGGGGTTTGATTCCGCACTTAGAGCAGAACCATGGCCTGTTCCAGACTGCCAAAATAAAGCTGCTTTGGGTCTCTTTGGAGGCATGCTGTTTAAATGATGCATGCATCCAAAGAGTCCGGAAGCTGCACCAAAGCTGCCCTCCAGTGCTTAGGAATGAAGTGTGGCTTTGGTGCAACCTCCGGACTCTTAGGACCCGTGCATCATTTAAATAGCATACCTCCAAAGCAGCTTTATTTTGGCAGTCTGTAACAGGCCTATGAAATGCACAGATATAGGATGGGTAACACCTGGCTGAACGAGATTTATACCTGTGAAAGGGATCTGGGAGTCCACGTTGAACAAGGCCAATGCGATTTTAGACTGCATCCATTGAAGTATAGCGTCTAGATCTGCTCTGGTCAGGCCCCACCTGGAATACTGTGTCCAGTTCTAGGCACCACATATTAGTACCTATGTGTGTTTCGGACCTTTTAAATGACCCTTGCAAGCCTGAGCTGCAAGTTGTTGGGAATCTAATCAACAAATAAAGGTCTTTGGCTCTGCAACGCAAAGGAAGGTTCACTTTATAAATCTTTTGGCTGGGAGGGCATTTGGGCTCTAAGTGACAACGGCTCCCAAGGGAATTGGAATATATCATCCTTTTGCTCTCCCTCCTACCATGGAGCTGCCTTGCCAGGGAAAGGAATCACAGGGCCGGAATCGCTGTCTCAAGCTGGTGCATTGATTACTGTGCATGCTGCTCAGGCGAGATGAATTGACCTGGTATGTTTCCATGCGCACGCCTGGGAGATCTGTCTTTTCAGTGGCCAGGACAGCTGTATCCACCAGGGGATCAGCAATCATCCTGCGAGAAACTGCTTCTGTCCTTCAACAGGCAATTAACGCGAGTCCATTACTGCTCCCTGGAGGCCAACGGCGGGGGGATTGTGGGCTGCAAAGGCATTAACTAAAAGGTCAGAAACCCCAAGGAAGAAGCTGTGCCTGGTGAAATGGAGTAGAAAGCAGGAGCTATTTATCACCTGCTAGTAATCTGAGGGGGTGGGGGAGGAAGAGGGAGAAGGGGTGTGCCATGCACTCAGTGTTCATAGCGGTGAGCATGAGGCGGCAAGGAGTGCATAAATAAAAACTGTAGGGCAATCTCTTCCTTCGGTGGTAAGCTCCCCTTAAGGGGAAGGAAGTGACAAGCCCCAGCTAAAATCATATTTCAGCGCCGATGGCCAAAGAGGAGAATCTTGCTTGATTAATGCATAGCTAATGTGCATCGCTGAGCATCAAGGGAAGAACAGCATTCCTTTCACAGAATCAGAGAGTTGGAAGAGACCATTCCAACCACATTCTGCCATGCGGGAACTCACAATCAAAGCATCACCCAACAGTTGGCCATCCACAGGGATGTAGCTAGGATTTTAGGAAGACTAAGTGCCACCATTATAATGGGGTTTGGGTGCGGCGACGCATCAGCACACACCATTCATTTTTCTAATGGAAGGGGGGGTCCGGACCCCAAGAACCCCCCCTTGGCTACGTCCCTGCCATCCAGCCTTTGTGAAGTCAAAGGCTTTCATGGCTGGCCTCCATAGTTTTTTGTGGGTTTTTCAGGCTATGTGACCATGTTCTAGAAGGGTTTCTTCCTGATATGTCACCAGCATCTGTGGCTGGCATCTTCAGAGAATGTACCCCATCCTCTTCCAAGCCGGCGTTCTCTGAAGATGCCAGCCACAGATGCTGGCGAAACGTCAGGAATTAACTCTTCTAGGACATGGCCACACAAAAAACCATCCAGCCCTTGTTTAAACCCCCCCAAAGAAGGAGACTCCATCACACTCCAAGGGAGCATCTTCTACTGTCAAACAACTCTTACTGTCAGGAAGGTCCTCCTAATGTTGAGGTGCAATCTCTTTCCCAGTGTTCTGGGTCGTGTTCTCTGGAGCAGCAGAAAAAAAGCTTGCTCCATCCTCAATATGACACCATTTCAAAGACAGGGCTATCATGACCATCTCTTCTCCAGGCTAAACATACCCAACTCCCTAAATCTCTCTTCATAAGGCATGGTTTCCAGACCCTTCACCATTTTGGTTGCCCTCCTTTGGACACATTCTGGTTTCCCAACATCCTTTTTGAATCGTGGGGCCCAGAATTGGACACAGTATTATTCCAGGTGAAGCCTGACCAAAGCAGAATAGAGTGGCACTATCACTTCCCTTGATCTAGACACTATACTTCTGTTAAGGCAGCCTAGAATTGCATTGGCCTTTTTAGCTGCTTTTGCGTGATGGAAAGGAGAGGGCCAGGTTGCAAGGAACCGTTGTGGTTTGGAAGTCAAAGACCTTCAATATTCTCACGATGTGCTTGTGGGCAGACCTTCCCTTTAGCAAAGAAGGGGCCTTTGCATGTTATTTTTATTGCTATTATGTTATTATAAAATCAAAAGACTGCTGGTGTCACAGATCTGAGGATCTGTCTGAAAACTGAATCGCTGGGGAATATATCTTGGATCAAATCTGAAGGCATTTGAGGACAGAGCCCAACTTCAGCAAAACCGATGGGGGAAAATAGGACAATACTCGTCACACTTCTAGAACTGCTTGCAAAATTTAAACTCCTACAAACATTTTTTAACCCTTTCTATACTTTGGAACGGGAACACTGCCATGTTTACTATCAAAAGCGTTGAGTAATTTCCTGAGTCGAGAGCGAATGGGATGAAACACATCCTGCCATTGAAACCAGACATTGGGAAGGATGCGCAAGTGACTTGCGCATCCTTCCCAATGTCTGGTTTCAATGGCAGGATGTGTTTCATCCCATTCGCCCTCGACTCAAGGCTACAACTGTGGCCTCACAATGTAATTTCCAAAATGGAACATTACTTGATTCATAACTCTTTGTGATGATGTTGTTGCTAACATAGTACAAAGATATGGTTAAATCACAATTATTTTAAAAGGATAGAAAACTGGTGAGGGAGAGAAGGAGGGAGAGAGAAAGGGAATCCATCTAGAACAGCTGTGGGAGTTAGGTATTGGGGGCACTGTGCTCCAGGTTTGGGAGTACTCCTGGATCCGTCCCTACAATTGACATCCCAAATAGATGCTTGGTATCAGCTTCGGTTGATACGCCAACTGCGTCCCTACCTGGACCGAATGGACCTTGAAGCAGTAGTACTTGCACTAGTCATCTCTCGGTTAGACTTCTGCAACACGTTCTACTTGGGACTATTCTTGTACCAAATTCGGAAGCTTCAGTTGGTTCAAAATGCAGCAGCCAGATTGGTCACCGGAACATTTAGGTTTGACCATATAATAACACCAATACTGAAATCTCTTCACTGGCTGCCAATTAGCTTCCGGGCGCAATACAAGGTGTTGGTTATTACCTTTAAAGCTTGGCTCGGGCCGAGTTACTTGCGGGAGTGCTTCTCCCTACATAATCCGCCCCGCACTTTCAGAACATCTGGGAAGTTCTTACTACAATATTATAATACCAGGTTAATGACAACTTCACATAAGGCCTTCACTGCCGCGGGTCCAAGATTATGGAATGACCGACCGGAAGAGATCCGTCTCATTACTCCCTTAGAGGACTTTAAGAAGGCACTCAAAATGGATCTCTTCCAATGGGCTTATCCCCTGAATTCCATATACAAAGGTTATGACGACTGCTCTTCCTTGACTCTGATTGTTGGCTAATGGACGAGTTGTAATTTTTAGAGAACTAATAGGAATTCTTAGTAAGTTCAGTGTTAGTATTTTATTGTCGTATTGATTGTAAATTGTACTAAGTGTCTTTTAAGGTTGTAATCCCGCCTCGATCCGTGGAAGAGGCGAGAGGTATAAATAAACACACTCTCTCTCTCTCTCTCTCTCTCTCTCTCTATCTATCATCTATCTATAATTCCAGTGATTCGTTGCTTCATGATTTTAGGCTGATTTCAGTTTCCCCCTCCTTCCTGATAGTAGCAGAGATTAAGCAGGTATTAAACGTAATGGGATGAAATGTCTAAACCTTGCAGATTACCAGGCAAAGACCGATTGGAAAGTCTGTCTGATTAAATGCCAGCGTGGATTTAAATCATTTGCTTCGGTGCCATCTCCCGACTGTGTTGTCCTACTTCATTGCGATTTGCACAAAAGTGACAGGTCAAATGTTAGTGCCAATATTGCAGCGGTTTGTCCATCTGTCCTGACTTACTGTTCGCATCCGAAGGCATAGCCATGTTAATCTGGCTCAGCAGACTAGTTGAGAAAAAGAAGATGGTAGCCTGAATTTCCATAGACTTATGTGAAGTCGAAGGCTTTCATGGCCGGCATCCATAGTTTTTTGTGGGTTTCTTGATTTCATGTACATTTCCCCTCTTTTCCTCAATCCTTTCTTTACAATCCATTTATTATTATTATTATTATTATTATTATTATTATTATTATTATTATTATTAACCTTTATTTATAAAGCGCTGTAAATTTACACAGTCTAATTCCTTTCCATACCTACATTGCGCATTCTGTTTTTTATTTCCAACTCACATATTTTTCTCCTACCAGTCTTTTTTCTCTCCTTCGCCTTTCCCCCCAGTCTTTCTTTAGATCCATCATCACAGTGAAGTCTATCGAAGGTTATGCCACCCATTTCTATCTCTCAGGCTGAATCGACACAGCTATATAACGTGTCCTTACCTTGATCCCAGTCCTGTCGGAACACACAACGTTCCTCTTTGGATGTGAAACCACTTCTTTTCAATGCTTGAGAACTTTAAAGGGATTTTAAAAAAACCTGATGTAAAAGCTTGAAGGGATGTCATGTTGAGGAGGGAGCAAGCTTGTTTTCTGCTGCTCCAGAGACTAGGACCCAGAGCAATGGATGCAAGCTCCAGGGAAAGAGATTCCAGTTCAACATTAGGAGGAATTTCATGACAGTAAGGGCTGTTCGACAGTGGAACACACTCCTTCCTCGGAGCATAGTGGAGTCTCCTACCTCAGAGGTCTTTAAGCAGAGGCTGGATGGCCATCTGTCAGGGATGCTTTGATTGAGAGTTCCTGCATGGCAGAATGGGGTTGGACTGGATGTCCCTTGGGGTCTCTTCCAACGCTATGATTCTATGATTCTGAGCTTGTTCTTGAAAGCAATTTCGGACTGAATCGTCCTTCCAACAGGAGACAACTTTAAGCAGAGGACTGTCCTCTGGCAGTTCTTCAAACAGATGACTATAAAGCAAAACACATGGCTCCCTGCCTATGTGCTGCGAATGTCTGGAGGACTTGGAGTGGTCTGGGATGAGGAAGCCCAAGGAGATCCCAGCCATTTCTATGGTGTTTATCACACGGAGGTTGTTGCAGCTCAGATCTGGGGTGACTCCTGGTTCAGCTTTGCGAATTCACATTATAACATGACCGTTTTATCACACCTGGTTGCCCTCCCGAAACGAGGGGGGACCAAATCCAAGGCAAGTCACACGGTCTATAAATAAAACTTATTATTATTATTATTATTATTATTATTATTATTAAGTCACACGGTGCGGATTCACGCAAAGCGGAGCGAGCACAAATTGTATTACCACACCGGCGCATACCATGCAGATTCAACGATTCGAGTCGGCACCCTTGCGCATGCTCAGTGGGGGTCTGGACGCATCGTTACCTTGTACGTTTCTGGGGTGAAAAGGGGCGCAAGTTCTTGTTCCCTGTTCCGCGTAATTGCGTGAATATTTGCCTCGTGAATATTTCTGTGTCTTCTTCATCCCCCCCTTTTTTATTTTCCCTTCCATTTCATCAATTTCAACACAGAGATAGACAGACAGACAGACAGACAGACAGACAGACAGATCTGTATATTCACATTCACGCACATACAGACATGTATATATTCCCAAAAAATGAGTTGCCCTGAAAGTGAAAGGACCACCAGAAGAAAATGGGGGGGGGGGGGAATTGCAGCGCCACATCATTGGAAATTTGCAACCGGGGGCTTTGCATTGGTGTATCAGAGCAGAAGCAAAGTTGCATTGCACACCAGACCAATTCAGAGTGGAATCGAAGTGCACTTGGAAGCGATTTCTGTGAATTCGCTTGCTACGGATTTCGCCAAAACGAGGGGTCACTTTGGAATCACTGCGAAAGCGCCACGGAAGGAGCCCCTATAGAAAGACATCATGTGTGATAACACATCACATTATTGCGTGATTTTGCTTCGTTGGACCCGCAGTGGCTTCGGATCTGAGCTGCAAACAGCTGCCCAAACCTCCGTGTGATAAACGCCTCTGTTATTTTGCAAGACTGCCATGACCCTACCGAAAACCGCTCTGCAAATGAAGTACACTGAGAAGGAAACTGGGGTGGGGGCTCTCCAAGCCGGGAGGCGCATGTTATTTTGGATGCAAAGCAGAGACTTATCTGTCTTACTGTTGCAGCACCAGAGAAAAATCAATTCTGACACGGAACTGCCACTTTACAAGCAAATAACTATACTTTCCAATAACCTAATCTGTGCAGAGCCGACTGAAAATCCCCCGAAGAACTGGTAGTTAAAACCTCCATTAAATCAAAGGCTTGAACATGGGAAGGGGAAAGAAGATGCCGTTTGACTTGGGAACGTAATGGACTCGGTGGGGAAATAAATATGTTGTTTTATGTGTACACTTACAGAGTTTGAGGATGCTTCCTCCGTTTCAAAGGGAATTCTCTCGGCACAGAACTCATTCCTAAACAGATGTGATTTTTGCCTATTCGAAAACATTTATGTAACAATTACTGCATAATAAATTATAATTGCCATTCTCTCTTCTTTTCCTTCCTTCTTTCCTTCCTTCCTTCTTTCTTTCTTTCTCCTTTTCTTTGGACCAAAGTTGTCTGCAAAGGCGTTTAATTTATAGCTTTGTCCTTTGGGCCTGAACAGACAGGCCAAAATAAAGCTGTTTCGGGTCAATACTTTGGAGGTATGTTGTTTAAATGATACATGCGTCCTAAGAGTCTGAAAGCCACTCCAAAGCCAGCTTCCAGCCCTAAGGACTAGATTGCAGCTTTGGTGCAGCTTCTGGCCTTTTAGTTAAGGTTAAGCACAAATGGCTCCAAAACTGAGACTGAGTTGACCACAACAAGAGAAAGGCATGGCTGGCATCTTTTTGCGGCAGCTAACAAGGCCAATGCAATTTTAGGCTGCATCAATAGAAGTATAGTGTCTAGATCAAGGGAAGTAATAGTGCCACTCTATTCTGCTCTGGTCAGGCCCCACCTGGAATATTGTGTCCAGTTCTGGGCACCACAATTCAAAAAGGATGTGGAGTGTGTCCATATGAGGGCAACCAATATGGTGAAGGGCCTGGAAACCATGCCCTATGAGGAAAGACTCAGGGAGCTGGGGATGTTTAGCCTGGAGAAGAAAAGGTTAAGAGGTGATAGTCCTGTTTAAGTATTTGAAGGGTGTCATGTTGAGGAGGGAGCAAGCTTGTTTTCTGCTGCTCCAGAGAATAGGACCTGGAACAATGGATGCAATCTCCAGGCAAAGAGATTCCACCTCAGCATTAGGAGGAACTTCCAGACAGTAAGAGATGTTTGAAAGTAGAACATGCGCCTTTGGAGAGTGGTGGAGTTTCCCTCCTTGAAGGTCTTTAAACATAGGCTGGATGGCCATCTGTCAGGGATGCTTTGACTGAGAGTTCCTGCGTGGCAGAATGGGGTTGGACTGCATGGCCCTTGGGGTCTCTTCCAACTTTACGATTCTATGATCTTTATCCATGGTTGGGCATACTGGTATGAAGGCCCAAGGAAGCCCAATAGCAAGAGCTGGTGCCCATCCTAAGCTTTAAAATGACATGTTTTCCAAACTGGGGCCATTCCACTTCCTTTTCTTCCCTTTTTAATCCCCCCCCCTCTTTATCCCCATCCATTTAGCTTGGCTGCCCTTGTAAGTCTCTCTTCCAGCCAACAGAATTGTTATCCTAAGGTCCCAAGAGATTAATGTATTTATTGACTTCTATAAGATGCTATGCCAATCAGTGTTAACTATCCCTGACAGAGACATAACGGATGTATCAGGGACATAGCCAAGGGGGGGGGGGTTCTTGGGGTCCGGACCACCCCCCTTCCATTAGAAAAACGAATGGTGCGTGTTGCTGCGCCACCACGCCCAAGCCCCATTATAATGGTGGCACTTAGTCTGGACCCCCCCTTCCTAAAATCCTGGCTACGTCCCTGCTTCCTTCCTTCCTTCCTTCCTTCCTTCCTTCCTTCCAGGACGTAGCCAAGGGGGGGAGGGTTCTTGGGGTCCGGACCCCCCCCTTCCGTTAGAAAAATGAATGGTGCATGCTGCTGTGCTGCCGCACCCAAGCCCTAATATAATGGTGGCACTTAGTCTGGACCCCCCCCCTTTCTAAAATCCTGCCTACGTCCCTGATCCCACTACCTTAAGAAATCTGCTGCTGCACTTTTAATGGCACAGAAAAAGGCAAATTCTCCTGCCGTCTCCCACCCACTAGTTCCCCTTTCCTAATCAGATTAGCGACAAATAAAATTAAACTATTAAGGCAATTAAGTAATTCTTAGTTAACGTATGATCAGTCACTTGCATGCAAATGTTCTCGTTGCCTTACTGTTAAAAGAGCCGATCAAAAGCAATTCCAGGTTGCCTAGGAATAATTTGGTTCTTTAAAATTCACTAGTCTCAACGGCTCTTCCTTCATCCAGCCCCTCTTTGAAAACCCCCAAAGAAGGAGACCCCACCACTTTCTGGGGGGGAGTGTGTTCCATCCATCCATTGTCTTCTTTCCCTTACCACTGCTCCATATTTCTTCTGTTAGTTTTGCATTTCACTCCTCCTCTCCTTCTCCTTTTTCAGGGACGTAGCCAAGGGGGGGGGGGGGTCTTGGGGTCCGGACCTTCCCTTTCCATTAGAAAAATGAATGGTGTGTGCTGCTGCGCCGTCGCGCACAAGCCCCATTATAATGGTGGCACTTAGTCTGGACCCCCCCTTCCTAAAATCCTGGCTACGTCCCTGCCTTCTTACTATCAGGAAGTTCTTCCTAATGTTGAGGTGGAATCTCTTTTCCTGTAGCTTGCATCCATTGCTCCGGGTCCTAGTCTCTGGAGCAGCAGAAAACAAGCTTGCTCCATCCTAAATATAGCATCCCTTCAAATAGTTAAACAGGGTTATCATATCATCTCTTAACTTTCTCTCCTCCAGGCTAAACATCCCCAGCTCCCTAAGTCCTTCCTCATAAGGCATGGTTTCCAGACTCTTCGCCAGTTTGGTTGTCCTCCTCTGGACATGTTCCAGCTTCTCAACATCCTTCTTGAATTGGGTTGTCCAGAACTGGATGCAGCATTCCAGGTGAGGCTTAACCAAGAATAGAGTGGCACTATTACTTCCCTTCATCTAGATACTATACTTCTATTGATACAGCCTAAGATCGCATTGGCCTTTTTAGCTGCTGCATCATGCTGTTGACTCATGTTCAACTTATGGTCTATTAGGGCTGCTAGATCTCTTTCAGTGATCTTCTCCCAAGAAACTTCCTTGGTGGGTTCTCCATTTAGCATAGTCCATTCCGCTCTAGCACAGTCTGTAATGTGCTGATGTGCACATACCCATACCTCCAGCTTGTGGACCTTCTGTGGCAACAGTGATACCAACTTGCACTTGGAGCATGTCCAGAGGAGGGCCACCAAAATGGTGAAGTGTCTGGAAACCATGCCTTATGAGGAGACACTTAGGGAGCTGGCTATGTTTACCCTGGAGAAGAGACGGATAACAGATGATATGATAGCCCTGCTTAAGTATTTGAAGGGGTATCACATTGAGGATGGAGCAAGCTTGTTTTCTGCTGCTCCAGAGAACAGGACACAGTGGAGAAATGGATGCAATGTACAAGAAGAGGTATTCCACCTCAACATTAGGAGTATCTTCCTGACAGTAAGGGCTGTTTGACAGTGTAAGACGCTCCCTCCGAATGTGGAGGAGTCTCCTTCTTTGGAGATCTTTCAACAGATGCTGGATGACCATCTCTTGGGGAAGGCCCTTGTGGTCACATCCAACTCAAGCTTGTTTTCTGCTGCTCCAGAGAACAGGACCCAGAACAATGGATGCAAACAATAGGAAAAGTGATTCCACCTAAACACTAGGACTGGGAACTTCCTAAGAAAGAGTAAGGGCTGTTCCACAGTGGAAGACACTCCCTTGGAGAGTAGTGCAGCCTCCTTCTTGGAGGTCTTTGAACAGAGGCTGTTTTGTTTGTAGTCTTTTGTGGGTTTTTCAGGCTATGTTCTGGATGATTTTATCCCTGACGTTTTGCCAGCATCTGTGGCTGGCATCTTCAGATGGTGGTGGCATGGAAGTGAGTGGTGTATACGTGTATACATACATACATACATAGACATATACCATTTGGCCCTTGGCTGGGAGGATGTGATTTACATGTTAATTCGTATGTTGGTCTGTTGATGGCAAGCAGGGATGTAGCCAAGGGGGAGTTCTTGGGGTCCAGACCCCCCTTCCATTAGAAAAATGAATGGCGTGTGCTGCTGCGCCACCGCACCCAAGCCCCATTATAATGGTGGCACTTAGTCTGGACCCCCCTTCCTAAAACCCTAGCTACGTCCCTGTGGCAAGACCTCAACATCAGGAATAAACTCTTCCAGAACATGGCTGAAACACCTACAAAAAACTATGGATGCCAGCCGTGAAAGCCTTCGACTTCATATTTTTGTTGGTGTTGAATCAGGTCCCGCTGGCACTTCGTTGGGTAAGGCAGGCTTCCTTCTGAAGCTCCTAGGAATGAACCTGGGCCCCGCACAAAGCTTTTTGAGGGTTCAGAGCTTTGCAGAATTAGACTGTCTGGAGAAAGTAATATCTTTGAAAGCATTTGACTTCACAATATCATTTTTGTTTTGCATTGGAAGAGAGGAAAGGAGAGAGGGAACCTGAGAGTGGCTCTTATGGGCTGGGAAGGAGTCCAGCATCCTAATCTATAAAGCATGTTATATTAAGACTGTCCTAGCATCTTCCAAAGGTCTTCTTCTGTCTTGCTGCCAGGCATGAAAGCCACGTGGTGCACTTTATAATGTATGGTGCTCCCTTCTGCCCAGAAAAGACAAGTCAGGGCAGAATCATCAAAACCAGAAAAAGCAAAGCCAAGTTCTATCAGGCGGCAATGCTGTTCCAAGGAGGGGATTTCAAAGCCAAGGTCAAGCAATCCAAAGTCAACACACCAGCAGATAAGAGCACCCCCCAGAAGAACATGATCGCACAGGAAAGCATTATACACGGCAGGGTCATGCACCTCAAGGGAGTCGGGAGGAAGTAGGAATGTGCACAGCTACTAGAGGTCTACACAGGACTGAGTTGTTCTCATCACTGAGCTTTGCTCAAACTGAAATCCACATGCTGCTACTGCCAGGATGAATTAAGGCGACCGCTAGCTCCAAAGAAAACTACTCGCGACAAGACCTTCCTTGTAGTTGAGCATTCCTTCTGTTGAGTGATCGTCTTTATTCTTCTTCACTCTTATGGTCTTGGAGGGAGTCCATCATCCTCTAATTCAGGAGGTATGGCCTCATCAACCCCAGATACTTTAGGTCTAATACAGTGATTCCTAAACTTTGGTTAGAATCAGAGAATCACAAAATCCTAGAGTTTGTACTGTATACTGTGTATACAGAAGGCAGGGACATAGCCAAGGGGGGGGGGTCCTTGGGGTCCGGACCCCCCCCTTCCGTTAGATAAAATGAATGGTGTGTGCAGCTGCGCCGCTGCACCCAAGCCCCATTATAATGGTGGCACTTAGTCTGGACCCCCCCCT
>CM028782.1:3733590-3757113 GCA_016801065.1 Sceloporus tristichus | reverse complement strand
AAGCAGCTTTATTTTGGCAGTCTGGAACAGGCCTATGATTCTATGAAAAACACACGCATTTTAAAAATTATGCACATTTCACTTCAGGAAATTGTTGAACCTGATAATGAAACAAGTACAGAATGAAAGTGCAGGTGGGAACTGAAGAAAATCAAGATGGGGGGATTCATATCCCTATGTAATCACCCTACACCGGGTGTCACCAACCCTAGCTATGCCACTGGGTTCTAGTACAAGTTAGGGCCTGCCTGTAAATACTGTATATACTCATGGATAAGTCTAGAAATGTTAGTCCCAAAAATGACCCGAAAAAAACTGAGTTGACCTATCCGCATCTCAATGTAAGTACTGTGCTTTAACTCCTATATATATATATAGAGAGAGAGAGAGAGAGAGAGACAGAGAGAGAGACAGAGAGGAACCATGCCCTGGTGCGGCGCACATCTCTCCCAACCCGAGAGCATGAAATTGCATTGAACCTGGGGAGTCTAACTCCATTAATTTTAAATGGAAGATTAATTTAAGACGAGAGCTTAATCTCTTCTCGGAGCACCTAAAAGAAGCATCAGCCCCCTCTAGTATCCCATCCATCCAGCCTTTAGGGTGAGCGCAGTTATACCTGTCAAAATCTGTATAGATCTTAGGCATCGTTTTCCTTTGCTTCATCCTTTACATCCTTTTTGACGTGCTGCTAAAAGTTTTACCTTCCCTTATCCACGGGTCCTATCAAAATCCATAATCTTGGCCCCAAAAACCTGTCTTCGGCTTCTACATATGGTTATGTGTAGTTATATAGTTGAATATATACGGTAAATAAAAAACATGCCCTATGAGGAACGCCTTGGAGAGCTGGTGATGTTTAGTCTGGAGAAGAGAAGGTTAAGAGGTGATACGATATCCCTGTTTAAATACTTGAAGGGATGTCATATTGAGGAGGGAGCAAGCTTGTTTCCTGCTGCTCCAGAGAATAGGATCCGGAGCAATGGATGCAAGCTGCAGGAAAAGAGATTCCAGCCCAACATTAGGAGGAATGTCCTGAGAGTAAGGGACACACTCCTTCCTCGGAGTGTAGTGGAGGTCTTCAAATGGAGGCTGGATGGCCATCTGTCGGGGATGCTTTGATTTGGATTTCCTGCATGGCAGAATGGGGTTGGACTGGATGGCCCTAGTGGTCTCTTCCAACTCTATGATTCTATGATTCTACGACAACAAGACAAGTGACACCATTAGCACTGTGCGCCATGAGACGCAAAACCGGTCCAACGAACACCACTATCTGAATATATACATTTAAAATTCTATCTATTCTCTTTCGTCGGCTCTATTTTGAGCTCTCCTTCCCTCCTTCTTGTCCTCCCCACTCCAAATGGAAACATGAAATGAATTGGTGGCAAAGGGGGGGGGGGAACATGACAGGGAAAATAAAGCCCGAGGCAAAGGCGCATCCTAATAGGGGCTTGGAAGCATGACTCCTGCTTATTGTCATTGTATTTCACAGTTAAAATGCTTACTCCATTTTTAACCGCGACACGTTCCCTTTTGCCAGTTACGGTTTTGAAGTAATGATGTAAAATTCGTTTCATCTCCACCCCGCCCTCCCCTCGTTTCCGTCTTTTATCCAAAGACTTGCTCTTTCCTACACAACATCGGGGTTGTCATATCTGAGGAATTATTAAAAGAAGACGGAGGCCGCCAGAGCCGCGCCGAAATTCTGCTTTGAGCCGGCGTCCTCGGGAGACGTGCAAGCTCAATCTCATTAACGGTTGCCGGGAATCGTCCTCGTCACCAGGTTCAAGGTGATGAAAGATTAGGCCGTTTGGCCTCCGCTCATTCCGTATGCGCCGCACATCGCTCCCTACCCGCGAACATGAAATTACATTGAACCTGGGGAGTCTAACTCCATTAATTTTAAATGGAAGATTAATTTAACAATATGCAGCAGATATTTGTTACAAACCTATCATGTACAAGTGATGGTTGGCAATAAATTGCAGAGACTCACAACTGGCCGGTGGCTCAGGAGCCCATAAATCAGGTGCCGTTTGCACATAATTGCTGTTTTTTAAGACATGGAGAAGAGAGATATGTTTCTTTGATGGAAGATCAGGCAACTTTGTTCAAAGAACAGCGGCCGACATTAAAGCACTGCCACCTGCTTCAGGAGGCATTTTGCTTAGGATGCGGGTAGCTTTGCTCAAAGCACAGCTGGCCACTCTTTTCAAAGTCTCCCTCAAAACACTAAACAGGGTCTACAGTGGTAAAATCATGCTAATCTATGTTCATGAGATCTTAGCTCTGGCTATCCTGAAAATGGGAGTACAGACAGGCAATCCTGGATTTGCAAAAGACGTGCTTTCAGCCTTGTGCTTGATCCCCTGATGCTCCTTGAGTAGCTTTGGCACAGCAGTTAGGAGATGGCACAATGTGGCATCCATGCACAAAGTGGCCAAATCTAACTAGCTGTGTTTTCAGTTAGGAAACAGTACTACTACGGAAACATACTTGTCAGAGCAAAGCAGATGTGAGCAGGGACAACTTCTGTGTCTGTGGAATGGTGAATCTGCTTTGCCTTTTAGTCTGAACTTTCAAAGAGCTATCCTTGAAATAGTATCAGCACCTTGGTGACACCTTTGAAGTTGGGACTACTGCCCAGAATGGACTCACCAACCCACTGACATGGATGTCTTGAATCACCACTGGTTACATATTCACTACGATGATGATGATGATGATGATGGTGATTATTATTATTATTATTATTATTATTATTATTATTATTATTATTATTATATCCTACCTTTCTCCCAATATAGGGACTCAAGGTGTATTGATTTTAATATGGTGACCTGTTAAGTTCCAGCATTGCAAGCCATCTCCTTTATCCACTTCTAACCATGCCAATGTTTCTAAATCTCCATCAAAAGGGTGGGAATCATGCAGCTCTCTAGAGTCTATTGGGCTGCAATTCCCAGCATTCCACACTACTGGCTTTGTCAGCTATGGCCTGTTCCAGACTGCCAAAATAAAGCTGCTTCGGGTCTCTTTGGAGATATGCTGTTTAAATGATGCATGCACCCTAAGAATCCGGAAGCTGCACCAAAGCTGCCCTCCAGTGCTTAGGAAGCAGCTTCCAGATTCTTCGGATGCATGCATCATTTAAATAGCATACCTCCAAAGAGACCCAAAGCAACTTTATTTTGGCAGTCTGTAACAGGCCATAGATAACAATTACAACCACCCTGAAAAAGATCAAACAGGCCAAACGAAAATATAAACCCACTTCTCTTAGAGGGAATGGTTATTTGTGCAGCGGTATAGGGTTTTCACCAAGTTTCTTTTGAATACTTAAAACTTGTGGAGTCCAAACAAAATGGCGATGATCAGTGAATGGTGATGCTTCTCTTACCCAGCCCCCCTAACTCTGGAGCATCATCTGGAAAAGTGAGAAAAGATAGACAGTTATGGCTGGCACATCCTTTTGCAAAATGTGTGTATGCATATAATTGAATGGGGGCTTTTTACTTGGCACTTGGCGCTTGCTTTTTTAATTACAATCATAGAATCATAGAGTTGGAAGAGACCCCAAGGGCCATCCAGTCCAACCCCATTCTGCCATGCAGGAAATCCAGATCAAAGCATCCCCATTGACAGATGGCCATCCAGCCTCCGTTTGAAGACCTCCAAGGAGGGAGACTCCACTACTTACCACTTGTCACTTTGGAATTTGGTCAGGCTGGCCTAATCAAGCAAAAGTCCTTTGCTGTTTGTGCAAACTATACAATCACAGAACCATAGAGTTGGAAGAGGCCCTGAGGGCCATCCAGTCCAGCCCCATTCTGCCATGCAGGAACTCTCAATCAAAGCATACACAACAGATGGCCATCCAGCCTTTATTTAAAAACCTCCAAAGAAGGAGAGTCCATGAAATGCTTAGAGGATCTTGCTGACTGGGGTAAACTATGGTACGAGAGAACCCTTAAACCTTGTGATGGCCAATCCAGGGTCTAACAGCCCGAGCAGATAGGCCAAAACAAAGCTGTTTCGGGTCACTTTGGTGGTATGCTGTTTAAATGTTGCATGTGTCCTAAGGGGCAGGAAGCTGCGCTAGAGTCACGCTCCAGTCCTAAGGACTGGTGCGCAGCTTTGGGGCACCTTCTGGCCTCTTAGGATGCGTGCGTCATTTAAACAGCATACCTCCAATGTGACCTGAAGCAGCTTTATTTTGGCTTGTCTTCTCGGGCCCTAAGTTCCCATATAGGCAGAGAGAGAGAGAGAGAGTAGAGAGCATGAAGTCAATTCCTCACATCCAGGGTTGGGATGCTGATGATGTGCTGTAGCTTTAAACCTTGCATTAGACTCCCAGTGCTAGCAACAGATGCCTCAAACTCTTTTTTTTTTGTATATTAATATTGAATTTCTTATGGGACTGCATCACCTAATTAGAGGAATTGATAACTGCACTGCTCCATAATGAGGCCAATATACATTTTTAAGTCATTAAAGATAACCAAGGCAATAAGCCTAGGTTTAAGCGCTGGCTCCTGAGACTTTGCAACTTCTTGATGGTAGGGAGGGCAGGGAAAGAGGACTGCAGTCGCTTGCTTAGCTACAGGAAAGTCCTGTACAGTATTCCATTAGCTCAGGAGAAGATGGAAGGATACATGAACGGATTATTTAGATGGAGGGATACATGAACGGATTATTTATGTATTCTGCTATATTCAGTAAGAAGAGTTTTCTGTCTGCCCAGGGAAAAAATTGGAGTAGCTTGGGGCCCTGTTGAGCTGCAAAAATATAGTCCAAGGAAGTTCAGGCACTAATGGGGCACCTTACTTTTGGGTCAATGGCGGTTTCCCCAGGCAGAGACTTTTACAGTCACCTAGCCAGGATCATGGCAGGAGTCACACACACACAAATACACACACATTTAGTCTGTCACAGGGACTGAAAGAAGATTTACAGGTTGTCTAAGGCCTGTTAGACTGCCAAAATAAAGCTGCTTGGGGTCTCTTTGGAGGTATGCTCTTTAAATGATGCATGGGTCCTAAGAGTCCGGAGGTCGCGCCAAAGCCACACTCCATTCCTAAGCACCGGAGTGCAGCTTTGGTGCAGCTTCCGGATTCTTAGGGTGCATGCATCATTTAAAAAGCATGCCTCCAAAGAGACCCCAAGCAGCTTTATTTTGGCAGTCTGGAACAGGCCTATGGTTCCTCAACAACTGTCGCAAAGGTTATGGGAACCAGGCATGGGATTGCAAGTGCATGCTGATTCGGTGGGGATACTCCCTGCAACGTTTTAGACTCTGTTCCAAGGACACTGGTGTCCACAGCAATGAATGGTCGGGTATGGACAGTTTGGCACATCACATTTCTGGACCCCCCACCCTCCCAATTGTGATGGCAGTCTATATTTGGTCAGAACAATTCAAGGATAAGAGGGTTTGGCTTTGGTGTACGGTGTAATCATCATATATAGCAATAGCAAGTACATTTCTATACTGCTTATCGGTGCACTTAAAGACTCCGTAAGCGCTTTACAATGTGTAAGCCCCCCAACAAGCAATTTTAGCGACTTACAGAAGGATGCAAAGCTGAGTGGGCCCTGGATCCCTGCCTAGGATCGAACTCACCTCTTAACCTTCTCTTCTCCAGACTAAACATCCCCAGCTCCCTAAGGCCTTCCTCATAGGGCTTTATGGTTTCCAGACCCTTCACCATTTCGGTGGCCCTCCTTTGGACACGCTCCAGTTTCTCACCATCCATTTTGAATTGTGGTGCCCAGAACTGGACACCAGTTCATGGTGGGATCTAGTCGCCATGCATGCGCCAACCCACTGACAGTTGTAAATCAATAAATAGTGGTGGGCTTTCCTTGCATCCAACTTGTGTCGCGTTTTCTTGTTGCGGAGCCACATTTTCCGCTGGACACGCAAAGAAAGAAAAAGCAATCTTTGCCTATTCAACTGTAAATGCTGCGTTGCCAGACTCTTTCAAGACAGGCGGCGTGGAGAAATTACATGGCCAAATTCCCCTTTTCCGGTTAATGAAGAATTAAGACTCCCATTTACCCTATTAGAAGGTTCATTAGAGGCCTCTCTTTTCCGTGGCGGCTATTTGACAGGAGTGTCAATTTATATGCGCCTGAATTCAGAAGTGCATGACAGTACATCATTCATAACTGTCACATCTATTTATCTCTCTCATTGTCACAGTGCTAACGAAATTCAAGCCCGTTTGCCGACCAGGAGGAAAAACCACAAGATCTTTTTAAAGGGGCTGCCATGAAAGTAAAGTTTACTCTCTTGCGCACTAAAGCGCTTTCAACCTAAATTAGGGAACCTAGGAGGGAAGAGACTGCTTTTGAAGATTCAACGTATATTTTCAAAGATGGGAACGAATCCTGGTTTCAAGATCAAAACTGCCTCTGTCACCAGCCTCCTGGGTCCAAGCGCATCTTGGCTTTGAAAGCCACACATTTGCAAGGATTGTGGGGCCTTTTGCATGCTCAAAACCAAGCATGCGTTTTGGAAATGGCTGAAAGTGTGTACAATTCCAAACACGTTTTAATCAATTAGAAAAAAGTGTTCAAAACATATACGTTGGGGGAGAACATCTTGTCTTGCTGTGGCACAAATGACACACAGCGCGCCTGCGCCATACGCGGGCGCGCCATATGCGGCCTTGAGCATACGCGCTCAAGCCGCGGGGCACGCACAGGGCGGAAGGGGCGGCGCATCCCATTCAATTGAATGGGCGTGCATGCCCGTTGCGCCCCGCGCGCGCCCGTGGCGCTGCGCACGAGCCCCATTGTTTCCAATGAGGCTCGAGCATAGGCGGAATTCGCCTTACGCAGCAGGATCCGGAACGGATCCCCCGCATAAGGGAAGAACGGACTGTATATTGTTCCCACTTACAGAAAATTTGGTGCCTGATCTGAATTGATGAATCATTGCAAAAATAGGTCCGGGTTCCCACTATGTTTGCGCCTAGTTCCCATTTGGGTTGGGGCGGATTCGAATCCGCCCGTGGTTCCCACTGGCATGAATCGATTTATTCGATTTATGAGCTGCCCCGATTGACCTCAAGGGGCGGGATATAAATAAACTATTATTATTATTATTATTATTATTATTATTATTATTATTATTATTTGAGAATAAATCGATTCATCCCCAAAAACATGCCATTTTACCAGTGTCTTTTTGACAAGAGTTTAATGGATAAAAACCATGCCCCCCCCTTTCCGAATCACGTCAGTGATTCGGATTAAGTGGGAACCATGGTGGTTTAAACCGGGTCATTTCAAATCACGATCCAGTTTAAACCATAGTGGGAACAAAGCCATAGTTCTCCCAAGGACAGTTGCCATTATCCCATGAGTTTGTATCCCAACACACTACTTACACTGCAGCCTTTCAATGAGCTAAAATCATTTTCATTGACCCTCCAATACATCCAAACTGTGGTCCTATATACACTGGCAAAGATACTCTGGGAAAACTCTTGGCCACAGAACTGACTTGACCTTCCATACTGATGCCAGATGGCTGTTTGCATGTGCATGTTGTTCTGCTGTCCATTGCCGCTGCCACCGCATTGCATCGCATGCCTTGAGGTCAGAATAAAGTGCCCAGTGTTGGTCTAATGGATGAGCACCTCCCTCGGAGTGAATGACGCATGGCAGTGATAGCCATACCAGGTGGCAGAGTGGGATGCATTTGAAACAGCCGCCTGTATATGAATGGAAGGCTCTGGACTCAGAAATTGGGCCCTATGTCATTCAGACTCTACGGCGAGAGGATGAGGAGGTTGGGTTATATGGCCCCGGGCAAACAGGGCCTAAGACAGTGTATGTTTTTATGGTTCCCACCTGACGTCTCTCCTCTGTTTCCTTGGGCAACACAATCTAGTATGCAAAAAGAGCTTGTAGCACCGGTGAGACCAACTGAAAGAAAGAACTTGGAAGCATGAACTTTCCTAGACTTCAGCCACTTCTTCCGATGCATGTTTTAGGGTCAAGAATCCAGGGGCAGACCCATCTAGAACACTTCAGTCTCTCCGGACATCCCATCTCAGACCTCAGGGCAGCAGTCCTGGAACAAAAGAACTACAGAGGAAGACTGGAAACAGAAACAGCAGAGGTGGCATTTATTAGTAGACTAGGCGCGTTACTGACGGGCCTAAGAGGCGCTGTCCTTGCGCCGCGATTACGCGCAAGGGGCGGCACTTCCGGATGCGCCTTGCCCCTCGCACGTAACTGATACGTCAAGATAGTGGCACCCTATACAGATGGGCACCGCCATCTTGACGTAGCAGACGCTCTGAGTCCGCACGTCCAAACCCAGAAGAGACGTCGCGAGTGCGCGCTTTGACACTCGCGGCGTCTCTTCCGGGTTCCTGGAAGGAGCGCGATTTGCGCACTCCTTTTTTGCTCTGTGAGGGAGTCGCGCGGTTTGGCTGCTGCGGCTCCCTCACGGAGCAAAAAGCAGCGGCCCAAGACCGCCCTTTTTGGGCGGTCTGTTAACGGGCCCCGATCAGCAATGGGTTGAATAGAGATCATGGTTTCCTGGCACACTGCAGACATGTCAACACTATCCAAGCCCAATCCTCATGAAGGTGCCCTTGCTCCATTCATCATATCCCTCTCTCTTTCCAGCACTACATTCCAATACAGTGGTGCCCCGGGTTACGAAATTAATTCGTTCCGGGGCGCCGTTCGTAACCCGAAAGGCTTTCACAAGCCGAATTGCCATAGGCGCTAATGGGGAAAAGCCGCGATTCCGTGTGAAATCGTGCCGAAAAGCACCAAAAGTTTTTTCGTAACCCGAAAAAACTTTCGTAACCCGGAACAATTATTTCCTATGGGTTTTTTTCGTAACCCGGAAATTTCGTAACCCGGCGCATTCGTATCCCGGGGTACCACTGTATTCATTCACATGGTTATCGCCTGCTGTAGGCAATTACTATCTTGCTGCTTTTGTCATCCGAGGACCAACGATCATTGATCATAAGTGAAACAGTACTTCCTTATTCATCTCTATACCCACAAGGTTTTGAATTTCTCACAAACAAATGACTTATCTATATATAAGTCTCCGAATTCTCTATTGCAAAACATGCATCTGCAGAAGTAGGCCGAAGTCTACAAAACCTCACGCTACCAACTTCTTTCTTCCCATTAGTTCCAAAGGTGCTACGTTTGCGTACTGCTTTTCTAGACTAACACAGCTCCACATTCTAGTGTATTTGTTTTCCACCACGGCTACATTTGCATTATAATAACAGTCACAAAAACAACAGCAGGAAACAGCCAGAGATTTCATTGCTTTCTGAAGCACACTCCCTTTCTAAAGCGCACTCCCTTCTGCGCAAAGAGCAACGTTAAAACCCGAAACTATTACTCCAGCAGTCAGTTATACACCTCGGTTTATTGTTTGCTCACCATACAGACAGATGCTGGGATCAAACAGAGAAAGCGCAGGGAGAAGAAGGGAAAAAAACCCTGTCCAATTGGATCAAATTATTGGCGAAAACAATAAAAGGGGAAACACTATTAGCTTCTGCCGACTTTGAAAACTTCACAAACTCAAATAGATTGCTTGACCCCCTGGTAAGTTCCACTGGAACAAATTGTTTGCCTCAAGCTGGGCGAAATTCACATTCAAATTCAGACTTTGGAAGGAAATTATTAAGTAGAGCTATATTAGCTTTCGCCGAACCGCGCTTGTTTTCTGTATTGCCACTATATAGACCCATTATGCTACCTTTCCATGCTGAGAAGTGATTGTTCGGCTCACACAGTCCTGGTTGAAATCTAAAGCACAACAGTTTCAACCTAAGAGGATGTTTTTCTTGGGCCTCCTCCTCCTCCTCTTCCCGCAATGGATGTCTGCATGCTTTGGATGTGAAGCTCTGCAGAAACGCAAACTCTTTGAGGTTGCCTTATTTCCCAACTTGTGTCCATCTCAGATTTAAAGGTTAATTTCTACCCATCCCAAAAAATCATTTTATTTTATGTGCATGTTGCAATTATGCTCTCTCTCTCTGGCTTTGCTTCGCGAACGAAGATTCAGGAAGGACGCATCCCGCGCTTTGTACAAACGCGTTGGTGACTAAAAAGGCCAATCCGGGACAAACAGGTCCGGTTGCAGAAAGCACCTTGGGTGATGTTTCCAGGTTGCGGTTCTTTCTGCGTTGTCGTTTCTCTTCGAGACTCGTTCGGCGTGAGCTTTCGAAGAAGGCTGCTGCATCGTGGATAGTGCGTCTCCATGCCTCCCGATGTGAAGCCAGGGAGGACCATTGTTGGGGATCAATTTGGCCAAGCCTGAGAAGTTGTTTTAGGGAGTCCTTGTATCTCTTCTTTGGGGCACCCCTCTTACGCTCTTGACCCGTGGCGAGTTCACCGTAGAATACTATTTTGGGGAGGCGATGGTCCTTCATCCTAGAAACATGTCCTGCCCAGCGCAGCTGCGTCCTCAATAGCATGGCCTCAATGCTGATGATCTCTGCATTGCACTTCTTGAGTAAAGCATGCATGTATACATGTGTGCAAACAAAAACATTTCTTCATGGTCGGTGCACCAATGCCTTCTGTAATCTGGACATATATAAACATCAGGCCACAAACCGCATTGGGTCCAGGCGGTATGAACTGGATAGATCCCATTTGGGATTTGGGGGGCTTTGTGGGAGGTGTTGTTCCCTTTGCAAAAGGAAGACACATTTCTCATCCATCCCCGGAGTGCGCACTGCTCCTTTGCTAATCCCTTCAAACGGAAAGCGTCTATTAATATAAATGCAAACTTCGCTCCGGCGTTGAAAAACATATTAAAAAGTATCCTGAAAAATACGAAGCACAAACCAATAAACTCTCTTTTAAAAATGCTCTTTAGGCTAGCAATGCTTTGGCGCACTCATATCCTTTGGAAGAAATGAACTTTTTTTATGGTTCATGGAGGAATACCTACATGAATAATATCTGAGATTATAATGCATCAGGCAAAGGGGAGAAGATTAAGTTTATGTAAACTATTTAATCAGACGTGAAATTTTATCTAGCGGATAAAGCGGAGGAGGTGGATCCGCTTTGGCCTTATTTAAGTTTGGGGAAATATGCTGATATGTCACCATCTAGTAGTAGCAAGGAATACAGGAACCTGCTGTATTTTGATTCTGTCTAACTGAGTACTCTTCTCACTTCAGCATCTCTATGACGTCTTACACAGGGGTCATTTCCAGCCTTGCAAGGGGATTAAACGGTTCAGATCTAAGACCCTCTGCATACAAAGCATGTACTCCACCACTGAGATATGGCCTTGATATATTGGTACATCTCCCTTAAGAACACATGAAAGTGCCTTATCCTAAGCATTTGTCTAGGGAAGGAGAGAAGGAAAGGAATATCAACAACCCAAGATCTGCAGATGACACCATATTACTAGCAGTAAACATCACAGACCTGGAACAACTACTGAGAAAGATCAGAGAAGGAAGTGCAAAGGCATTCAAAATCCTCAGATTTGCATACAGTTCACATACAGTTTTTCCGCCACTTGCGATGACGTTTCTATATTGAAATACGTGATCGACTGAAATAACTCTAATTCTCCTGCAAGGAACAAGAAAAAGGGGTGAAAGTCTTCTAGCGGACTTTCAAAACGTCACTGATACGAAACCCAAAAGCCCATGCAAAGGCACGAAAAGAAATCACACTGGAACCAAGCGTCTGCACTTAATCAAATCTTAGCGACAACCGAATTCCTAATCTTAGCAACAACTGAATTCATTTTAAAAAATCAAATTGGTGAAAGAATGATGTGTGATGCAACATTTTAATGTGTTTTTCTTAATGCAGGACCCCAAAATATATTAAAAACAGCTACAATACTGGAAAAGAGAGTTATTTTTAATGCAGTCGGTAATCCAAATCAGGCCACCCATCTGCCACAGAGTGATTTGTATGGACTGTAACTCATTTTTCTGACAAGTTCTTGGCTTGGCACAGAGTCTGTTTGCAGAAAGGAGGGGGGTACCTGGCATGAAGACGGGCGAGGAAAGGATTGGGCATAATACGTAATTGGAAATGAAAGGAAGGCTTGGTGTCAATGGAGCACACATGGTTTCCTCTCGGTGGACCTGCCAGAGCTTTGATACAGTAATGAGTTACACAAGGATGCCAATGACTGGCTGTCATTTCGATTGCATCACTCTCATTTGATGAGATCAATGGGTAGAAGAATCTCATTAACATTGGGCATATATGTACACAAAGGTGTTAGATGCCAGCTGCCAAAGAAACTAAGGCAAGTAAGGGTAGGCGACCCGAATTCCTACAGATTGCAACTCTAATTGGCCTCAGACAGCAGGGTCAATAATAATGATGAATAATGATATTATTATTATTATTATTATTATTATTAGTATTTTCCCGCCTCTCCCAGGTGGACCGAGGCGGGATCACAACCTGATTTAAGAAACAATACAGAATAACACACAACAATTCAATAAAATATACAAAGTCGAAGGCTTTCATGGCCGGTGTCCATAGTTTTTGTGGGTTTTCCGGGCTATGGGGCCATGTTCCAGAAAGGTTTCTTCGGCCTGTTACAGACTGCCAAAATAAAGCTGCTTGGGGTCTCTTTGGAGGTATGCTATTTAAATGGCGCATGGGTCCTAAGAGTCCGGAGGTCGCGCCAAAGCCACACTCCATTCCTAAGCACTGGAGGGCAGCTTGGGTGCAGCTTCCGGATTCTTAGGATGCATGCATCATTTAAACAACATACCTTCAAAGAGACCTGAAGCAGCATTATTTTGGCAGTCTGGAACAGGACGTTTCGCCAGCATCTGTGGCTGGCTTCCTCAGAGAATGCTGGCATGGAAAAGAGTTGGAGATATACTGTGTGAGCCTGGAAATGCAGGAGTGATTTGCATGTGTCTTGTTCTGTGCTGATGGCAGGCCTCAGGCTGGGAGGCTAATGCAAACGAGGATTAATGTCTGCTAATTGGTGATCATTATCTGCTGGGAAAGCCCCTGACTCTGAACGGTTTCCCATTTGCATTTGCTGAGTCCTTATTTTGCTATTCCTCAGGACTGGTAGCCAAATTTTGTTCACTTTCAGGGTTTCTTCTTTCCGGTTGAAATCGTCCAGGTGTTTGTGGATTTCAATGGCTTCCCTGTGCATCCTGACATCGTAGTGGTTGGAACGGTCCAGAACTACCAACCAAATGGCGCGGCAACGATGCGCCCAGAACAAGGAGCGGCAAAACACGGCTTCTTTCTCTGCCGCTGCCGAGGTGCCATAAGCTCCCTGGAGTGGTGCTGTGACACCTTTCGTGCGCCGTGCCGTTTGGATGAAGTGCACAAGGCACGTCATGGCGCCTGCGGTGCACAGTAGGGCTCGGGAGCATGTATATATGACTAACATACCATCTCCCTCTTCACTCGCTCTGCAGCCCAGAAACATGGACTGAGTAGATTGGAAATGCTACCAAACCTTGGAGAGCGTGGTGCCAGGAGCAAGTGGGGGCCCTGGAACACTTGTTCTAATTTTGTCATTAACAACGCACTCTTGGCCACGTCTTACGAAGACAGTATGTTCATAGGCTGCTCAAATTTGCATCCCACCTTGATCCCTTTTGCCTTTGTCCGAAACGCTGCCTCTTTCCCTACCTTCCCGCAACCTCTGCGCTTGTTAGTGCTTACCGTTAACCACAGCAGCAGTGGCAGCGTTGTCAAATAATTGTGCAGCGACACCATGTCTCTGGCAATGTTAGGCCACCATCAACCAGCACGGAGTAAGTAGGGCTGACAACATATTACAGTCCTGCCATAACCAATCATTGTCTCGCCCGAGCAAAAATGGCAGCTAAATTATGGGAGTGTATGTAAGAGCGTATGGATTAAATTGCCAGAGCAGCTTGCTAAACAAAATGAGGGAATGAAAGGAAAGAGGGTGTTTTTTTTTGGGGGGGGGGGTTATGGAAAAGAATAGCTCTGCCTTTTTATTGTGTGAAGGAATGGAAAACCATGCGTTTCTTTTTAATGTTTTGGATACTTCTCAGCGGTTTGGTCCAGAATTTGGAACTTCGGAGAGAGTCAGGGATGGATTTCTAATGGAGAAAAAAATCATTCTATTATTTGGACAAGCATTTTTCTTATGTTGTTTTGGGTGTCAATAAGTTGCTGCTGCTGTTGTTCCTTCAAATCGTTTCCAACTTATGGGGACCCTAAGGCCATGCTCATGATCATGCGGTTTTCTTGGCATGAGTTGCTCAGAGGAGGGACGTTATCAGACAAGGGGAATTGGAAGTATAATCCAGTGGCAATCCGAACGCAATCATGGGGTTTCACATTATTGTGTGATAGACTACCACACGCAATTTTGGGCAATGGGAAGTCAGTCCGAACGCAATCATGGGGTTTCACGTTATTGTGTGATAGACTACCACACGCAATTTCGGACCATGGAAAGTCACTCCGAACACAATCATGGGGTTTCACGTTATTGCGTGATAGACTACCACATGCAATTTCAGGCAATGGGAAGTCAGTCCGAACGCAATCATGGGGTTTCACATTATTGCATGAGAGGTGATCACACGCAATTTTGGGCAATGGCAAGCTATTTTCGGGCAATAGGAAGTCAGTTCGAACGCAACTCGAATTCACGTAAATTCGCTGAACTACCAAATTCATCTGAATGCGTTCTGGCCCCACTTTCTTTTCATTTGAAATTAAGAGCAATTCCTCCTGTGTGATTAAACTCTAAGGTTTGCTCTTGCCTTCCTCTGAGGCTGAGAAAGCATGACTTGCCCAAAGTCATCCAGTGGGTTTCATGGCAGAACCGGGAATCGAACCCTGGTCTGCGGAGTTGTAATCCAACTCTCAAACTACAACGCCATGCTGGCACTTTAATTTAATCAAATTTTACCAGCTATTCTTTTAATATGCCCCGATTTACGTTTTAAAAATTGTGTTGTCTTATTATGTTTTTACTGTTAGCCAGCTTAGCCATATTGTATACAGGGATGGGCTGCAAATGCAACAAATACACTAATAATACTGTGGCCTGAGATGTGAAATAATAGCTATTTAGTTAGAATCGGAACATTTGAACAAGAATAAGTAATGGCTTGTTCCATGTGACTTCAAGGTTTGGCTACAGCTGTTGCTGCACTATGCATTGAACATCCAAATTCACTTCGGAGTGATGAAATGGACACGTAGAATCACAGAATCGTAGAGTCGGAAGAGACCATAAGGGCCATCCAGTCCAACCCCATTCTATTGATGCAGCATTGTTGGTAATGGGATGCAAACAGACTGTAGATAAAACTCCATGCCTTGAATGTGTTCCGAAAGCATTCGCATCGTTGACTCCATCTTTATTCGAATGCTTGCGCATGCGAGCAATGGAACTTGCAGAGATGTGCATCGAAGCAATTCCATGGTGTGAATAACAAACCCGAAATGTTTAAGTGAGATGATTCTTCTTGTAGAAAAAGGAACCAGGGCTTGGCTTCATCCACTGGCATGGAAAGAAGCATTTCTAGAAACAATGTTGTAATGTGCCTTAAAGTGCATCTCTCTAATGCATAGTTTGGTACCACTTCATTGCCATGGCTCCATCTTATGGAATCTTGGGATTTATGGTTTGCTGAGATATCATGAATCCTCTGCCAGGGAGCTCTGCACTGAACTCCCCTAATTACACTTTCCGAGGCAGTTTGAAAAGAGTGACTGGGGATCAATTTGGTTTCATTTTGTGGTGCAGACAAGACACTTTGGGGTTGTAAAGCATACTTAATTTTTCTTGCCCTTGATGACAAAGTGTTCTGAAACACTGAGAAATTGTTGGCACAAAACTATGTTTGTGCGCATGCGTATGTGGAAACTATTGCACAAAAGACCCAGGTCCAACCAAATAATATTGCGGAAATGAACCGGTTTGACACCGCTTGAACTGCCCTGGCTCAGTGCTAGGGAATTGTGGGAATTGTAGTTTTGCGAGACATTTAGCCTTCTCTGTCGGAGAGCTCTGGTGCCACGATAAATTACAATTCCCAGGAATCCTTAGCAGTTAAAGCAGTCCCAAATTGGATTATTTGTGCAATGTGTTTTGGACCAGGGCCCCTTTTTTGCACACTCTCTCGTCCCCCATAAAGTCGTGAAATGTGCAAAACCACTTGGAATCACCTGGAAGCTTTTGAAAGAGACCCCAAGGGCCATCCAGTCCAACCCCCTTCTGCCATGCAGGAACTCTCAATCACAGCATCCCCGATAGATGGCCATCCAGCCTCTGTTTGAAAACCTCCAAAGAAGGAGACTCTATCACTCTCCGAGGAAGTGTCTTTTATTGTCAAACAGCTCTTACTGTCAGGAAGATCTTCCTAATGTTGAAGTGGAATCTCTTTTCCTGGAGCTTGCATCCATTGCTCCGGGTCCTAGTCTCTGGAGCAGCAGAAAACAAGCTTGCTCCCTCCTCAATATGACATCCCTTCAAGTATTTAAACAGGGCCATCACATCACCTCTTAACCTTCTCTTCTCCAGGCTAAACATCCCTAGGTTCCTCCTGAGCATGGTTTCCAGCCCTGGTTAGTATCTGGATGGGAGACCACCAACAAATACTGGATGCTGTCGGCTATATTTTAGAGGGAGGCACTGCCAAAACTACCTCTGAGTATTCCTTGCCTAAGTAAACTCTAAAATTCATGGTATCACCATAAGTTGGCTTGCATACACATACACACACTCCCTCTCTTTCTCTTTCTAATATATGCGTACACACCTTATTTTGCAATTGTTACTTAAAGGCCCAACCCTGCAACGTCACCAAGATCTATTTTGGCTCTGAAACCTCAGAGGATAGGGAGCTGCTGCTCTGGTAACCTTAGGTCAGGCCAAAACTTTGGCCTGTTCCAGACTGCCAAAATAAAGCTGCTTTGGGCCTCTTTGGAGGTATGCTGTTTAAATGACACATGGGTCCTAAGAGTCCGGAGGTCGCGCCAAAGCCACACTCCATTCCTAAGCACTGGAGCGCAGCTTTGGTGCAGCTTCCGGATTCTTAGGATGCATGCATCATTTAAACAGCATACCTCCAAAGAGACCCCAAAGCAGCTTTATTTTGGCAGTCTGGAACAGGCCAGGATTTATCTCAGGGTCCTTTCATATGAAAATGTACACCTGATTCTCCACCTACCCACTTTTCTTTATTTAAGCAACCCGATAAATCCTCCACGGGATTTGTGTGCTTGTGTGTTTGCTTAACAATTAGGAGACAACATCCTAGCTACCTTCTGCGCACCTCTGCTTTGCAGACACCTTTATCTGAATCGCTTGTACTATTCTCTCTTATCTATTCTAGTCCACATTCGAACCAAAACAAATTTAGAAGGCTTACAATGTATTTTCAAATCCATGCCTACAAATTAAGCAAAAGCCATGGCTACCTATCAGCTGTTTGTCTCCAGAACCTTCCACCGATCAAGGGAGCGGCTCGCTGCATCCGGTTCTGTTTTGTTACCAAACAGTTGATCCGGGTGCAGTTTAGGGGGCTCTTCCTTTAATTTATGTAATGGCTTAAAACATTTTGTTAGGGCTGAGTGAGACCATCTGTGAGCACGGAGGAAAAGATGCCTAAGGGGAACATAACCAGGAATGGTAATGCTGGATGTGTGGAAGGGAAATTGTCTGCTTAAGCATTTGCACCCACCTTTGAGACCTTTCAAAGGGTAGGGTAAAAGACAAAGCGATTCCCATATATTATTGCCCACCTCCAATAGGAAAGAGAGAAAGGCAGAGGAGGATATCACGCGACTGAAATTGGAAGTATGATCCAGTGTCATCCTGAACGCAATCATGCGTATTCACGTTATTGCGCGAAAGGTTACCACACGCGATCACTGGCAGTCCAAACGCACTCTGAACGCAATCATGCGTCGATCCACAGTTAAGTAAATTCGGTGAACTAGCGAAGTCACAAACCCTGTTCCTAGGCAACTTCGCATTCAGTGCGCTGTTGTTTGGTGTGATGTGCATGTCTCCCCCCCAATCTGGAAGGGGGGGGGTTCCCATGAAGCCACGGTGCAATTCCGCTTCAATTTTGCTTCCGCTTATCCTTTAGCATTGCTGAGGGGGTGCTGCTGTCTGATAATTAAGAGGCATGGACCTGGAGCTATTGGATAACCATTATAGTCACGTTTTAACGTGACAAGAGTGAATATATGCTTGTTTTAAAGTGAATGGAGCATGTTCTTTCAACCATTCTTCCCACCCACCCCTCCAACCTCTTTTGTAAATTGTGGGGTTCCTTGGTTCCTCTCTCTCTCACTTGCCTAAATATGCTATGCTTCAGTCATCTGGAGTCGCATTGAGCATGCGCAAGGGGGCCAATTCGCAATTAAAAGCCTACCGATGTGATGGCTCACTTTGCGCAGAATCTGGGCTGCGTTCGGGGAGGCCATCACTCTGAATTTAAGGTGTGATAAGGAATCACGTAATTGCGTGAATTTTCGAATTGACCTCGCTATCTTCTCTTTCAAAGCATCCCCAACAGATGGCCATCCAGCCTCTGTTTAAAGATCTCCAAAGAAGGAGACTCCATCACTCTCCAAAGGAGTGCCTTCCACAACCGAACAGCTACTACTGTCAAGAAGTTGCTCCTAATGTTGAAGTGGAATCTCTTTTCCTCTAGCTTGCATCCATTGTTCCATGTCCTATTCTCTGGAGCAGCAGAAAACAAGCTCGCTCCATCCTCAATGTGGTACCCCTTCAAATACTTAGGGCTATCATATCACCTCTTAACCGTCTCTTCTCCAGGTTAAACATTCCCAGATACCTAAGTCGTTCCTCATAGGGCTTCATGGTTTCCAGGCCCTTCACCATTTTAGTCGCCCTCCTTTGGACACGCCCCAATTCAACCCAAGTAGACTCCAGTCTACTTACTCAAGTCTACGAAAGCTCATGCTGCCAATTTCTTTCTTTCAGTGAGTCTCAAAAGTACATACTGATTCTGCAGACTAACATGGCTATATCTTTGAATTAAAAGGCAATGAGACAATTTCAGGGAGGATGGTGTGAGCAATGGATCCCAATGAAGATAACTATTTGTTGCGACCACTGTTTGCAGAGCCACTATCTGCGCATAAATGCTTGCTGTGAATATCACGTGTTGGGAAGCAACAGTGAGACAGAGAGAGATGGTTGTTGACTTCATGTTGTCCTTTGGGATTCTCCGGAGACATATGTTTGCCGACAGATTGTTAACTGGGGCTGGCTAAAGGAAGCATACTACTCTCCTGTTGCAAGGGATCTGCTGGCTGCTGATCTGATTCCAGGCAGACTTCAATGCGTCGATCATGAGCGATAAAGCTCAATATGGCTTGAATTAAGTCTCCCTAATGGACAGAATCTTCCTAGGCTCTGAGATCTTTGCGGAAGCCCATTCTCTCAGGAGTTTATATATGAGGGAGATTGGGAGTTTATTCCATGAATATCCCAGTAAAAGTGCGCAATTACGCATAATGACTTCACATGAAGTCACACAAAACCCACCATTAAAGTGGCCGCAAAGAAGCATAAATGCACACCTTTTTAACTTTGGGGACTTCCGCGACAATGCATTGACGATATCACTTCCTTGGCGCAACTGCTTGTGATCATCATTTGCGCAATCACTCGCCATTTCCGCTTCATTTGAGGGATGCTTTAAGTGCGCTTTAATCTCTAATGCCAAAATTAGTGCTGCTAACATTTAGTGTTGCTAACAGTTCTGAGATTAGGATTCACCCTTCGCTTCAGGCTAATCCAAGACATTTTGAGTTGTATTGCATTAAGAACAAATCCAGGAGGCAAAGGGAGAGAAGCGCATTTATCTTTCTGTCTCCGCATGGCTTCGAAGTACTTTCAATCTCTTTGAGTCAAATTTGGGAGAGGGTTGTAAAAGCGTTGTAAAAGTATCCTTTTGGCCGAGCTGGAAAAACCCGTTTGGCAAAAGTGATGTGTTTACCACTCTCTCCCAAGCTTTTACAACTGGAAGAGAAGTGCATCCATGTCATGCGGTGACAGAATGATAAAACACACTTCTCTCATAGTTGTTTGTGGGGTTTTATGTGGCCATGTTCCTGATGTTTCGACAGCATCTGTGGCTGGCAACATCAGAGAACGCTTCTCTCAGTTTGTCCGCCGGGTTTGTTTTTAATGTGATAAGGCTTATTATTGCTTGTTATGGAGCAACAAAGAGCACCGTTCCTTATCTGCTCATCCTTTTTAAGGTATGTAGCATCCAAGAACGAACAAAGTTATAGTAGTTAACTGAGACAGAGTATCCCACGAATTCTTCTCTATGGGAATAAAAGAATATACACTTGTCCCTCCATATTCGCTAGGGTTAGGGGCACAAGAATATAGAAAAACCACAAATAACAAAAGCACCATGTTTTTATCTAAGAGGACACCTCTCTAGGAATCTCTAGGTTATCTAATGCAACTCTGTGGTCAACGTCCGACGGACACTGACCACAGAATTGCATCGGAGGAGCTACAAAGGCCTAGTAGAGTATTCTCTCTAGTGATCTCTAGGTCCTCCAGCGCAACTCTGTGGTCAACATCTGACAGACACTGACCATAGAACTGCGCCGGAGGAGCTACAAAGGCCTAGTAGAGTATTCTCTCTAGGGATCTCTAGGTCCTCCGGTGCAACTCTGTGGTCAACATCTGACAGACACTGACCACAGAACTGTGCTGGAGGAGCTACAAAGGCCTAGTAGAGTATTCTCTCTAGGGATCTCTAGGTCCTCCAGGGCAACTCTATGGTCAACGTCCGACAGACACTGACCATAGAACTGTGCCGGAGAAGCTACAAAGGCCTAGTAGAGTATTCTCTCTAGGGATGTCTAGGTCTTTCAGTGCAACTCTGTGGCCAACGTCCGACAGACTGACCATAGAACTGCGCCGGAGGAGCTACAAAGGCCTAGTAGAGTATTCTCTCTAGGGATCTCTAGGTCCTCCGGTGCAACTCTGTGGCCAACGTCCGACAGACACTGACCATAGAACTGCGCTGGAGGAGCTACAAAGGCCTAGTAGAGTATTCTCTCTAGGGATCTCTAGGTCTTTCAGTGCAACTTTTAGTTAAAGTTGACCATAGAGTTGCACTGGAGGACCATGATATTCCTAGAGAGAACATATTCATCAAATCCTTGAATAATCAAAGCTGCAAATATCAAAGCCACAAATATGGAGGGACGAGTGTCTATCAGAATCATCATTTTCACAACCAAACTACTTAACAACCGGATCCCCTTTTATGGCACCCCAAGTGGCTTCCAAGATGGGCACCTCCACTGCCTTGTTATGGGGCCAGTCCAAAGCTTTTCAGTAGAAACAATATATGAAATCTCTACATGGATGTGTGATATAATTTCCCCCCCTGTTACCATGGAGGAATCTCTCTTCTGACTCAAGAAGGGACTGACCAGGAATTTGGATCAGATAGTCCAGTGATGGTGAACCTTTTAGAGGCCGAGTGCCCAAATTGCAACCCCAAACCCCCTTATTTATTGCAAAGTGCCGTGTCCCTCTGGCTTTCCAGTAACAAACTCTGGCAAACTCTGTGCTGGGGTGACGGCACATGTGTCCAGAGAGAGGGCTCTGAGTGCCACCTCTGGCACGTGTGCCATAGGTTCGCCATCACTGAGATAGTCCATGTGTGACTGTTTTGTGCAGGTGAACTGGGATGTCCAGGAGAATCTGCAGGCATGAAATATTGCTACGTTGGCTTCTAGTTTCTTTAGGCCAAAGGGACCAACGTTGCTTCCGAAACATAAACCTGTCACCAGGGATGGCAACCCCGCTCTTTAAAAATGATGGATAGTTTCCTCTGCCCCAAATTAACATTACAAAGCCCTGACCTTTTGTACATTAAGTATCCTCTGAGGACGTAGCGGAATATTTTATGAGTTGTTTCATTTTGCTGTCTTTCGTTTTTGATTACCTCGGGGATTTATTAAGACATACATCTCATCCACCGCCACCCTTTGCGTCGGATATGCTTTTTCTTGGAGGTGCGTCGTCGCTTGTGGATGAAATGAGAATGCAAATTAGTGTTGAAATTGCATTTAAAGTTCAAAGATAAAAGAGTTTTATTTAAGGGAAACGCTTTGAAACAAAGTAGCACAGCCTTTTATCTGGGAGCATTTTCTTTAAGGAGAACGAAAGGGGGGAGCAATTAAATGTAACAAAAAGCAAGTGCATAATATTTTCAGCAACAACAACAAGAGTTCAAGCTGCATTTTCTCCAAAAGGAAGAGAACCTGGCAAGATATGTGTGTATTCTATGCCAACAACAGGATCCTATACTTTTATATAGGGCCACATGCTCACTCCACTGAACTGAAAAAAGCTTCGACCCCATTTAGTCATCGTTCTCTTTGGGATGACAAACAAGCCAAAGTATTGCAGCAGTCCAGCCATTACCCACTCCATCCCTGCTTTGCTCATGAATAAAAAATGAGGCGCATGAAAAGTCGAGTCTCTTCTATTTGTTCCGAATCATAGAGTTGGAAAAGACCACAAGGGCCATCCAGTCGAACCCTCTGCCATGCAGGAACTCCCAAACCAAGCACTCCTGACAGATGACAATGCGGCCTCTGCTTAAAGATCTCCAAAGAGGTGTCTTCCACTTGTAGAAGTTTTCCACATGAGTCAGAAACCTGGAAAATCAGGGACCAGAATCATATGGAGAGGCTTTTTTCATTTCTAGCATATGACTTTTAATGGGATGAAGGCAATCTAAAAGGGGGCAGGGGCTAATATGCTCCCATCCTCATTTGTTTTCTGACCGAATCATCCCTAGCCAATGGCTAGGGCCAGGCTTTGCTACTCTTCAGCTGTTGAGGATTATTTGCATGAAAGATGGGTTATACAGTGCACCCTTCTTTTATGCGGGGGATCCATTCCGGACACACACACCCCGCGTAAAAGAAAAAGTGCGTATGCTCAAGCCTCATAACAATGGGGCTCATGTTCACGGCAGTGCAGGGCGGCGGCAATGGCACATGTGCACCATGGGTGCACTCACCATTGTTTCTTTGGGCGTGCGCTGCCACTTCTTCAGGCGCTGTTTTCAGCATATGCTGAAAGCAGCGTATAATGCGCCCAGGTATGATGTGGGCGCACTGTACAACTTAATGACTAAGTGTCCATCTGATGTAAGAGGTGGCTTATTTGTTGGAGGCCTATCAAGCACTAAGTTGGCCAAGACCGACATAAGAGGATGTTCCCACATCCAAAAGAAATGGTTTTAATGGATTTTAATGTTATTATTGAGTGAGTTTTTGTTATATATACTTTTTTTGAATTGTTTTAAGAGGATAGAGGGGATTTAAATATATGCTATTTCGTTTATAATGATTATAATGTTGTATTATGTGTATCCATGTAAGCCGCTTCGATCCGCCGGGAGAGGCAGAGTTCAAATATATCATCATCATCATCATCATCATCATCATCATCATCATCATCATCAT
>CM028782.1:3706084-3720177 GCA_016801065.1 Sceloporus tristichus | reverse complement strand
TCATCATCATCATCATCATCATCATCATCATCATCATCATCATCATCCCTAACATTCACGGCACATATATTTTAGGAGGGCACTGTGATCTGTAAATTATAACAACAGACCGGTACATTTTTTAAAAGGTGGGATTGCGTCCTATGGGTCTTTCTCCACACTAGGTACAATTTGGAAACATCCAGGCATCTGAAGCCAGTTTGATTTCCCAAGTCCAATTACTGCACACACTATAAGCTTGTGAAATGGATTTTCCCATCTGGGTACAGTGGATGCCTAAACGCACAACGCCTGATGCACTCTGAAAAGTTCTTTCTTTTTGCCGTTATCTAAAAAGATCTGATATTTTCTCTCCTTGTTCCACATAATGCACATACACATCTATTGGGCTGAGAAAGAGCACTATGGACACACACCTCCAATTAAAGACACTTAAGGATTTCTTGATGTCTACATTGTTAAGAGAACCAATCTAATTCATATATCTGAATTGTATATAAATGGGCCAGCAGATAACTTTCAGACTGTCCCCTTTGACCAGAAAGGATGAATTTTATGCAACTGGTTGCAATATTCTGTCCTGTTGGTGAACCTTATGCAATTGGTTGCAATATTCTAGGATGCTGTGCAATGGCATCATCCTCATTTGGGTAGTTTCCAAAGCTGTTGTTCAATCCTGGAGTTGGAAGAGACCCCAAGAAGGGCCATCCAGTCCAACCCCCTTCTGCCATGCAGGAACTCTCAATCAAAGCATCCCCATTGACAGATGGCCATCCAGCCTCTGCTTAAAGACCTCCAAAGAAGGAGACTCCACTACACTCCGAGGAAGTTTGTTCCACTGTCAAACAGCCCTTACTCTCAGGGAGTTCCTCCTAATGCTGAAGTGGAATCTCTTATCCTGTATCTTGCATCCATTGTTCCGGGTGCTATTCTTTACCTAGTCTGGGCTGTAGTCCTCTTACTGTATCATTTCTTTCATCTTCACCAGTTACAGGACTGCTTTCCTTTTGGGAGAAGATTAATGCAAAGAAAGTATTCAATAGTTAATCTGAAGTCGAAGGCTTCCATGGCCGGCATCCATAGATTTTTGTGGCTCTTTTGGACTAAGTGGCCATGTTCTAGAAGAGTTTATTCCTGACGTTTCGCCAGCATCTTTAACCTCTTGAGCAAACCTGGGTGCCTTCTGAGCTTCGGCTTTTCTGACTAAAGTCAACAGGTCCTGGCTCTTCGTTTGCATTCCTCTCTGGCGTTCCTCCCCACGTCTTCCATTTTTTATACATGTCTCTTTTAAATCTTGTCTCTTCTTCTCCCAGACAGCAGCACTACATCGAGCCAGAAGCCTGTGGAATGAAGAAGATGGCAGCTGCTACAGAGCTGCCCAGGCCTTGGGTTTTCTTGCTTGACAGGGAATGAGCAATGGCAAAATCATGACAACCTGGGAGACATGACAAGTCTCATTTGCAAACCCGGCCTTTCTCATTCAAAGTCCTCTTTCCCTCTCAGTCCCTACGTTTAAAATCCAGCAATCATATCATGCACCCAGCTTTTGTAATCTAGCAACCGGGTTTAATTTTTATTATGCATCCGAGGAAGTAGAGTTTAGTCTAGGAAAGCGCATGCTGCCAACTTCTTCCTTTCCTTTAGTCTCAGAGGTGCTACAAGATCTCTCTACATATTGATTCTACAGACTGACTGCCAAAATAAAGCTGCTTTGGGTCTCTTTGGAGGTATGCTATTTAAATGATGCCTGGGTCCTAAGAGTCCGGAGGTTGCACCAAAGCCACACTCCATTCCTAAGCACTGGAGGGCAGCTTTGGTGCAGCTTCTGGATTCTTAGGATGCATGCATCATTTAAACAGCATACCTCCAAAGTGACCCGAAGCAGCTTTATTTTGGCAGTCTGGAACAGGCCATACTTACATTTGATGTTTTTGTTGCTCACTTATCATTTCGTCGCTCATTGGTCTCCTTCTACCCAAAATGCAATGACCAGAGGCTTGCTTTTTCAACAGCCACGGTATGTTTTAGATTTTATCCGTCCGTTTTAATTGACGGGTTGAAGTACAGGGCTATGTTTGATCCTTGGATTTCAGTGAAAGGGTTAAGAAGATAACTTGCTGTTGTACCAAGTGCCAGCCGTATCGGATCCTTCAAGATCTAACCATTTCTGGTTTTCCAACTTCAACCATTCTTGGATCCAGATGAGTGCACATCCTTGTTGGTACAATTTTAAATTTGGTAGAGCGCATCGATCTCTTTGGCCTGTTCCAGACTGCCAAAATAAAGCTGCTTTGGGTCTCTTTGGAGGGATGCTGTTTAAAGGATGCATGCACCCTAAGAGTCCAGAAGCTGCACCAAAGCTGCCCTCCAGTGCTTAGGAATGGAGTGTGGCTTTGGCGCAACCTCCGGACTCTTAGGACCCATGCGTCATTTAAATAGCATGCCTCCAAAGAGACCCGAAGCAGCTTTATTTTGGCAGTCTGTAACAGTCACTTGTTTGGTATCTTCAAGCATTCTCGGGTTTGTTTCCTTTCCATGGGCATTTTCCCAGCTCTTTGTCCCAATCTAAGGATGCCTTTCCCTTTGTAATAACTGGCCAATTGAAAAATAAAAACAATAATTTCGGTAAGACGTTCATTTTTATGATGGCAATTCTCCCTAGTAAGGATATATTCACTTCGTTTCATCTTTGTGCTTCAAGCTGTATTTTCTCCACGTTGCTTGATAGTTGTTGTCATATGAATCTCTGTTTTTATTTGTTATCCAAATTCCCAGGTATCTGATCTTTTTTCCTATAGTACATGGGATGTTTAGCCTGGAGAAGAGAAGGTTAAGAGGTGATATAACAGCCCTGTTCAAATACTTGAAGAGATGTCATATTGAGGAAGGAGCAAGCTTGTTTTCTGCTGCTCCAGAGAATAGGACCTGGAGCAATGGATGCAAGCTCCAGGAAAAGAGATTCCACCTGAACATTAGGAGGAACATCCTGAGAGTAAGGGCTGTTCAACAGTGGAACACACTCCTTCCTTGGAATGTAGTGGAGTCTCCTTCCTTGGAGGTCTTTAAGCAGAGGCTGGATGGCCATCTGTCAATGGGGATGCTTTGATTGACAGTTCCTGCATAGCAGAATGGGGTTGGACTGGATGGCCCTTCTTGAGGTCTCTTCCAACTCCAGGATCCTATGATTTGCAGTGCTAGCTATGACTGAAGGGAATTGCCGTCCAGAGTCTGCACCCCGCTGCAGAATAAACTAAGAATTTAAGCAACATTGTTAGTCTTGTACACAAGTTTGCATTCAAATGTATACTCTGAAATTGCGTTCGGTGATGGTTAGACTTCTGCTCTTGTCTGTTCCGTCCAAGGTGCAAAAGCATTGCATAAGTGTATTTGACATTGAGCTTTGGGTAACACTTATGGGCCTAAATGAAACCCCAAGGCTCCTTCTTTGACCAAACTATCTTTTGATGTTCTTCACAGAGATGGAGTCTAGGGCCTGTTCCAGACTGCCAAACTAAAGCTGCTTTGGATCTCTTTGGAGGTATGCTGTTTAAATGATGCATGGGTCCTAAGAATCTGGAAGCTGCACCAAAGCTGTGCTCCAGTGCTTAGGAATGGAGTGTGGCTTTGGCGCAATCTCTGGACTCTTAGGACCCATGCATCATTTAAAGAGCATACCTCCAAAGAGACCCGAAGCAGCTTTATTTTGGCAGTCTGGAACAGGCCTAGGCTTCAAAAATTGGGACTGTGTCTAATCCTGGGAGGAGGAAAAGATGGGCGCTTAATGCCGGGAAGTGGGGGGAATTTCATAACTCCTCATTGAAAGATCCAAGTATTTGTTCCACCTGATATACTAAGGCTGTTATACACGACTGCTAGACACAACTGGCATTGGAAACAAGCTTTGCGAGGGAAGTCAGAACATCCTATATTCCATGGATATCAGCGTTAAAGATTTTTTGAGCGCCTATCAAACTGCAGTAAAGACCCAACTCAGGTTGTCTTCATGTTCTGTCACTATGCTTAAGCTGTTCAGCAGATACTAAGCCAATCTTGCCAGGGCTTTGGCCCTCCCCAGCGTTCCTTTGATGTTCCCACTATTATCTTTTTATAGCATAATCACACATTTGGGTCTGTTGCAGATCAAAGGGAAGCTGCGGCTTTTAAAGCTAAGCCTGGACATGGTGCCCACAACTAAATGAATTCATTATATTTAATAATACTCTCCGAGGGATGGAATTGGGGGGGGGGGAGGAGAATCATATGAAATAATAAACACCAAAGTAAATAGGGGAAGATCATTAAAAAGAGCTAAATGTGGAGGCAGGGTGGTGCGGCCTCAAAGGAGTCTCCAGTTCGCCTTGGCGGTGAGCTCTGTCACGAAAGGTAGATAATTGGTGGCATCGGACATGCATTTGACAATGTTCGTGGGACGCGATGCCCAGGCTGGTTAGGTCAAAGTTAACTTATACTTAGAAGCACAGAATCATAGAAGCCATCCAGCCTCTGTTTCATAGAATCATAGAGTTGGAAGAGACCCCAAGGGCCATCCAGTCCAACCCCATTCTGCCATGCAGGAAATCACAATCAAAGCATCCCCGACAGATGTCCATCCAGCCTCTGCTTGAAGACCTCCAAGGAAGGAGACTCCACTACACTCCGAGGGAGTTTGTTCCACTGTCGAACAGCCTTTACTCTCAGGACGTTCCTCCTAAAGTTGAGCTGGAATCTCTTTTCCTGCAGTTTGCATCCATTGCTTCAGGTCCTAGTCTCTGGAGCAGCAGAAAACAAGCTTGCTCCCTCCTCAGTATGACATCCCTTCAAATATTTGAGCAGGGCTATCATATCACCTCTTAATCTTCTCTTCTCCAGGCTAACCATCCCCAGCTCCCTAAGTCGTTCCTCGTAGGGCATGGTTTCCAGACCATGTTTAAAGACCTCCAAGGAAGGAGACCCCACCATAGAATCATAGAGTTGGAAGAGACCGCAAGGGACATCCAGTCCAACCCCATTCTGCCATGCAGGAAATCCAGATCAAAGCATCCCTATTCGTCCTCCTATCTAAATGCAAGTCCCTTGCCCAGAAATCTGGAATCAGATCAAATCTGGAGGGGGGGGATGATTTTTTAAAACCATGATAAAGGACAGGACAAAATTGATTGTCTGATCGCCATAAAAACTGTGTTTGGTGTTTTCCCAATCCTTCCCTCGCTGCACAGATGTATAAAATCCAAGCTATCAACCACAGTGCCATCCCAAAAGCAACAGACAAGCTCTTTGAAATTTGGAAGCTCGCCGCTACTAGTAGCATCTTCAATTCAAAGGGATGCTGAGCCACAAACTATCAGTTCCCTGAGTGGTCCAGGCCTCTGTCTTTCCCCTCTCCCCAAATGTGCGCTGAAATGTAGGTCTCCATAAAGGGGGGGGGAAAAACTTGTTTATAATAAAGACTACATTCTGTAGCAATTTCCCAGATTCCTGGGGTTAGAAATCTCGATTGCCAATGGATAAGCGAGCCTTAAAATCACTTCCCCGCTGACAAAAATTCATTTCTTATAACCGTCTCCATTTACCAGAATGTTGAATCTTTCCCACGGGGAAGGAACAAATGAAAATGTTATTCCGATGCTCATGAACTCATACCTTTCCGTCTGCTTTTTTCACTGCTTGCAATTCAGCGCTCCTCCAAATTTGACTAAAGCTGGTGACCCAAGGGAAATAATGTCTATATAATAATCTTCTGGAGACTCTAATTCTGAGTTTTCCTCCCTTCCCCACCTTTGGATGTTGCTTTTCGCTTTATGGAAATGGTACCAAGCTATGAAAAGTAAGTGATGTGAAGTGTCATTATTCTGTTTGCCAAGCGTGTTGCTAACAACAACAACAACAACAACAACAACAACAACAACAACAACGTATTTTTTAAATGGAGACTCTCGCAGAAATGACAATGGCGGAGGAGGAGGGTGCAAAACAAAAGTGGATGGGATTAATTTTTGCACCTTTACGTTCGCTGAGATGTGGCTGCTGGCGGCTAATGAAACGTTCCAGGGAGGTAACTGTCGCAACGACATGATTTGGGATGAAAAATCAGAGAACGGTGCCCCCCAAGCAGGAGAATCATGTGCGACGTTTCTTTAGAGACTGTACTATTCCACATCGTGCATGTCAAAAATGCACACCAACTAACTGAAATAGTGTGCCAGAGAGACATCAGCCCCAAAGATCGTCCTTATCGGGTGGACGGTTTGAACAGAGGATGAGCCTCATCCTATCACTACAAGGTGAGTCCCCATAGAATCATAGAGCTGAAAGAGACCCCAAGAAGGGCCATCCAGTCCAACCATCTGCCATGCAGGAACTCTCAATCAAAGCATCCCCATTGACAGATGGCCATCCAGCCTCTGCTTAAAGACCTCCAAAGAAGGAGACTCCACCACACTCCAAGCAAGTTTGTTCCACTGTTGAACAACCCTTATTGTCAGGAGGTTCCTCCTAATGTTGGGGTGGAATACACCAATTTGATGCATAGGCCTCCAGGGAATTTTTGATCTGACATAAAAATGGTAGCCATCAGCAAATGGTCAGCCATTTTGATTATGGTGGCTACTACCCCTCACTCATGACCTGTATGAGCATCTATCCAGGAAAGATTCTGGAGAAGATCATTAAACGGAGAGTCTGTGGACATCTAGAAGGCAAGGCCATAATCATTATAGGACTCATAGAGTCTAGGAGAAAAGATTTTGGTTGAACCTTGGAAGAAATATGGAAAGGCTGACCATTTGGCAATGGAAATACTTCCAAATCTGTTGGTGGAGTTTTGCCCGTGGATGGAAATACATACCTAGTAGGCATGCGCAGCTCTGGATTTTCTGCAATGAATAGAGGTTTGGGTTAAATGATCTTCAATCTCCCACCCAACTGTGCGATCCTAGGGAGGAACACTATTGAAGCATAGAGTTGGAAAAGACCCCAAGGGCCATCCAGTCCAACCCTCTGCCATGCAAGAAATCTCAATCAAAACATCCCTATTGACAGATGGCCATCCAAGGGAGCCCTTTCACTGTCGAACAGCCCTTACTGTCCGGAAGTTCCTCCTATTGTTGAAGCGGAATCTCTTTTCCTACAGCTTGCATCCATTGTTCCAGGTCCTGTTCTCTGGAGCAGCAGAAAACAAGCTTGCTCCCTCCTCAATATGACATCCCTTCAAGTATTCCATTCCTAAGCACTGGAGGGCAGCTTTGGTGCAGCTTCCAGATTCTTAGGGTGCATGCATCATTTAAACAGCATACCTCCAAAGAGACCCCAAGCAGCTTTATTTTGGCAGTCTGGAACAGGCCCAAATTATAATTCATATTCATATATATATATATATATATCCCTAAAGCTGGCAGTTCAGAATCTGCTTTTTCATTAAGTTTCAACACTGCTATCATTCTGGGACTGTCAGTCAGAAGAGGGGACATTTCGTGACTGTTTTCTCCGTCTTCCTTTTCTATGACACAGAATCGGCAGCTAGAACAGGTGAGAGACAGCCAGACAGGTAACCTTTCCGCTCTTCCCAGGTATTTTATCTGAATCTGAAGAAGGGAGCTGTGCGTCAGAGATATGTAACCTAGTGCAACTCAATCGTTATTTATAGTCAATTGACCCGGGATGACATGCTGTATCTTAAAACTATAGAACCAGAAAGATTACATAAAAGATACAAATCGTTTACATAAAATTAAATTATCAGATCGGGTTACAATACTGGAGATTATTACTGATTATATAATTCTAGATTTAGGGTACATCGCCATAAGTCGGACCCTTTTTCGATCATTCGTTTTCTCTCATTTCAATGGCTAGAGAAAAACAGTTCCGTAATGGAATCTGATAAAATAAAATGCAACTGTTCTGCACACAAACGGGTCGTGTGTGCAATGACTTGTGAACAATAGCGTGCATTAGCCCTTGGACTTACCGTTCTAAATAAATGAGTCGGCGCTACGATTTCAGTTTGCAAGTCTGCTTAGCCAGCAGTAGTCTGTTGAATGGCTTTCCTGGCCTTTCTCCTTGATATTAAAGCCCTTTTTGCTTATGCGCTGTCTCTGTGGCATGCTCTAAATCAGTGGTGGAGAACCTTTTAGCGACCGAGTGCCCAAACTGCAACCCAAACCTCACTTATTTAATGCAAAGTGTCCAGGGACGTAGCTAGGATTTTAGGAAGGGGGGGGGGGTCCAGACTAAGTGCCACCATTATAATGGGGCTTGGGTGCAGTGGCGCAGCAGCACACACCATTCATTTTTCTAATGGAAGGGGGGTCCGGACCCCAAGAACCCCCCCTTGGCTACGTCCCTGCGACGTCCCTCTGGATTTCTAATGACAAAGCCTATGTTGGGACGATGGTGCATGTGCCCACAGAGAGGGCTCTGAGTACCACCTCTGCCACGCGTGCCATAGGTTCGCCATCACTGCTCTAAATACTGGCAACCAAATTGAGCATCACAAAAATATCACCGAGGCACATGTGGCAGGCCCTTGCAAGCCAGAGAGGAAGGAAGAGCTGACCCAGACACAGATACTACAAGTTGTATTTGTCATTCCGCTTAGCTTGTGTCTTGAATTGGTGCATATCCACAAACTGATTGTGTTTTGGAGAGGGGAACAATAATGGACTAAACACAAATATGTGCAAATTCAGCATGCTTCAAACTAAGGAAGTTAAAAAAGAGAGAGAGAGAGAGAAATTGTTGTGTAGTTCTGTAGTCCAAAGCAGACTTTTACAATGCGCCAGTCTTTACTGCAAAATACCATGGCTTAGTGTTTTATAACTCATTTACATACCATAAATCAGGAAAGCACTTGGGAGAGACAGATTAAACCTGGCTGCAATTTGGGGGTGTCTGCAAAAAGCAATCAGAACTCTGCAACGGAAAGAAACATTTATCCCAAACTAGCTGAGAAGTTAATTCTGTCATTCATCGGTGAAACATGGAACACATATCAATCTATTCGGCTGCCGGGTACAGAGCTCTTCTCTTCTAGGTGGTTATTGGTGGCAGTCATGGAGATGATATACCGGAAAGGGAGTTGAGATAAAGACATATATATGCAAGGTGGAAGTGGAACTTCACCTTGTTTTCAGACCTTCGGCTAGGTTGTTGTGTGCCTTCAAGGTGCCGCTGACTTGTGACAACCTCATTCCAGGGTTTTCATGGCAAGATTTGCCATCGCTTTCCTCCGAGGCTGAGTAGCATGGCTTGGCCACGGTCGCCAAGTGGGTTTCCACAACCGAGCAAGGACCTGAACCCTGGTCTTCTGGAGTTCTTGACCGACAGTATGGTGTAACAATTTAAGCATCGGACTATGATTCTGAAGGCCAGGGCTCAAATGCTCGCTTGGCCATGGAAACCCACTGGGCAAGCCATAGTCTTTCAGGCCAACCCACTCAGCCATTCTGACCAAATCTTGCCAAGGAAACTTTGAGATAGCTTTGTTTTAGGATAGCCATGGGTCAGAAATGACCTGAAGGCACATAGTAATGATAACCCTTGAAGTTTTATCAAATGCATCTAAGGAGGTAAACCACCAAATGCTTCTCAGTAAGTAGACTTAAGTATACAGTGTATGCGCAAGTGTGTGTGGTTCCAGCACTGACTTCTGATCTGTAGTTATTTGCATGATCGCAAGGCCAGCTTTGTCTTGCGCTCCAACAGCCTTCATTACCAATAACTGTATATCATAGGAAATGGAATTGCAACTAAACTTTTCTTCCTTCCTTCTTTACTCATGTCAAATAAGCAGGGACGTAGCCAAGGGGGGGGGGGTCTTGGGGTCCGGACCCCCCCCTTCCATTAGAAAAATGAATGGTGTGTGCTGCTGCACCGCCGCACCCAAGCCCCATTATAATGGTGGCACTTAGTCTGGACCCCCCCCTTCCTAAAATCCTAGCTACGTCCCTGAAATAAGTAATGGGCATCCATACCTCAGGGATAAACTTCCCACAGCAATGTACTAAAGTACCTACAGCTATAATGCACAAATGAACCACTTTCCAATTAAATCCAACCAACATGTGAAAGGGATCTAGGAGTCCTAGTAGAGCACAAGCTGAACATGAGTCAACAGCGCGATGCGGCAGCTAACAAGGCCAACGCAATTTTAGGCTGCAGCAATAGAAGTATAGTCTCTAGGATCAAGGGAAGCAATAGTGCCATTCTATTCTGCTTTGGTCAGACCTCACCTGGAATAATAGTGTGTCCAGTTCTGGGCACCACAATTCAAAAAGGATGTTGAGAAACTGGAACGTGTCCAAAGGAGGGAGACTAAAATGGTGAAGGGTCTAGAAACCATGCCTTATGAGGAACGACTCAGGGAGCTGTTTAGCCTGGAGAAGAGAAGGTTAAGAGGTGATATGATAGCTCTGTTTAAATATTTGAAGGAATGCCATACTGAAGATGGAGCAAGTTTGTTTTCTGCTGCTCCAGAGAACAAGACGTGGAGCAATGGATGCAAGCTACAGGAAAAGAGATTCCACCTCAACATTTTGAAGACCTTCCTGATAATAAGACCTGTTTGACAGTGGAAAACATTCCCTCAGAGTTTAGTGGCATCTCCTTCTTTGGAGGTTTTAGAACAGAGGCTGGATGGCCATCTGTCAGGGATGCTTTGGTTGTGAGTTCCTGCATGGCATTGGGTTGGACTGCATGGCTCTTGGAGTCTCTTCCAACTCTAGGATTCTAGGGCCTGTTCCAGACTGCCAAAATAAAGCTGCTTGGGGTCTCTTTGGAGGTATGCTATTTAAATGACGCATGGGTCCTAAGAGTCCGGAGGTTGCGCCAAAGCCACACTCCATTGCTAAGCACTGGAGGGCAGCTTTGGTGCAGCTTCCGGATTCTTCGGATGCATGCATCATTTAAACAGCATACCTCCAAAGAGACCCGAAGCAGCTTTATTTTGGCAGTCTGTAACAGGCCTATGATTCTATGAACTTAATTATAAACCAAGGTAAACAGGTATGTTTCAAGGATTTGATGCAAGGCCTTTAATAATGGGACCTGATAGATGTCAGCAGGGAACTGAGCACAGGTCAACAAACAGGTGGTTATGGTGGGCTATCAAGAAATCTTTATCCCTCCTTGTTGTTTTTGCTCTTAGATACAGAAAGGATCTTAGAGTGTGGGCAGAGTTGTATGGGTTCAATCTAACCTGGACACTAACACAACTGTTTGACAATGGAAGCAATTGCCTTGGAAGTTGGTGGACTCTTCTCTGTTATAGGCTTTTAAGAAGAAGCTGGATGGTTACCTGTTGAGGATGTCCAAGCAGTGGATTGTCTGCACTCTCCAGGACTGGACTGGACGGCCTCCGATATCCCTTCTAACCCTGTGAACCCCAAACACCTGCCACTAAAAACCCCATTTAAAAAACTCTTGTTTGTTCCTGCTTCGATCGATGGACCTTCCAGAATGCCAAACCTTCAGAAACCTTCCTCTGATGGGCATTTACGTCCCCGTTTTTCTCGGGGAAATGACACAGTGACATGGGTAAAAGGTGATTTAGATAGACCGCTGTTCCACAAATTGCCGGGAACTGATTTAGAGACCTTGCCTTTGTCAAGGAAGACAGTCGGGTGTCTGTTTTAAAGAAGTACTGGGAATATTTTCATCAAAGGTCTGAATTGAAAAACAGTGGGAGGTAAATATCTGAGAAGGCGCCGGGAAAAACGGCTGGATCCGTGCAATTACCATTAACAGGGGACAGCAGCAGTTCAATGAAGTAATTCAATCTGGTGTCCTACATTTTATCAGACCGCTATTGTGTGCTCTGACACAAGTTGCTAAGGGAGGCTGGGGGCCCTTCTTGCTTTCCTCGCCCATGAGGAACTCAACTTCCTTCAAACTTGCAGAAGAACTTGATAAGAATCAGAAAGATGTAAAAGTCCCAGGCTCTTTTGGTGTTGCGGTCTAGTAGTGTTGATGCTTAGCATCCAGATCAGTGGTTCTCAACCTGTGGGTCGTGACGCCTTTGGGAAGCAAACAATCCTTTCACAGGGGCCACCTAACACCATCGGAAAAGACATATTTCTGGTGGTCTTAGGAACCAAGGGTCCGAGGTTTATGGTTGGGGGTCACCACAACATGAGGAACTGCATTAAGAAGGTTGAGGACCGCTGATCCAGACCATGCCTTCCCTTTGAAAAGAAGTATAGCTCATCGGTTGCTCCCAGTCACTGCTCAAGACTATGGAAATGCCACCAGGTTTAGTTTCATAGAGTCATAGAGTTGGAAGAGACCACAAGGACCATCCAGTCCAATCCTGTGTCATGCAGGAACTCACAACATAAAGCATCCCCGACAGATGGCCATCCAGCCTCTCCTTAAAGAGCTCCAAGGAGGAAGATTCCACTAAAGAAGGAAAGGAAGGATGAACTGGTATTGCAAGGTCTTCTCATCCAGCCTAGGTTCAGTGAAGGAAATCCAGATGCGCAGCATCCCAGATGTGCAGCTGTCCAGCCTCCACTTGAAGATCTCTGGAAGGCAAGTGCCACCAACTCCCCAGACACCTCTTCCCATTGTCAACCTGTATTATATTGAATCATTTTCTATGTTCAACAAATACCTATCCATCTTGTAACAAACCCAATAGCCCTAATCCTACCCTACGGCCCATCAAAAAGGAAGTCTTTAAACCTTTTCTATAAGATAGCACTTCAAACACTTGGATAGAAGATCCTATTGCATCCCCTTCCTTCCCCACAGTCTATCTTGTAGCAGGATAAACATACCAGGGTACTCCAACATTTCCTTATATGATGTTCTTATATGCCACCTTAGACACCACCATATAATCATAGATTCATGGAGCATCAAGTTGGAAGAGACCCCAAGGGCCATCCAGTCCGACCCCAATCTGCCATGCAGGAACTCACAATCGAAGCATCTCTGACAGATGGCCATCCAACCGCTATTTAAAAACCCTCCCTGCTCTTGCAGCTCTCCTTTGAAGGGAAGCCCAATGATCTCTACTTTCCTACCCAAGGATTCAAAAAGCCCAAAAGTGGCTAAAAGAGGAGGGTGGCTATGAAAGAACGAGAAAAGATTCTAAAATGCAAAGACATACAACTCAGTACAGAAGTTAGACTCATACAACCCATTGTATTCCTTATTACCATGCATGGATGTGAAAGCTGGACAGTTAGGAAAGAAGATAGGAAGAAAATCCATTCATTTGAGATGAGATGCTGGAGAAGAGTGCGGAGGATCCCACGGACAGCCAAAAGGACAAACAAATGGGTCCTGGAGCAGATCAAGCTGGAAACATCCCTGGAAGCCAAGATGGCCAAACTGAGGCTGCCGTACTTCGGACGCATCATGAGAAGGACTCATTGGAAAAGACAATAATGCTGGGAAAGGTGGAGGAATGTAGGAAGAGAGGAAGGCCACATGCCAGATGGATGGAAAGAGATTCCACCTCAACATTAGGAAGAACTTCCTGACAGTAAGGGCTGTTCAACAGTGGAGGACACTTCCTCGGAGAGTGGTGGAGTCTCCTTCCTCAGAGGTCTTCAAATGGAGGCTGGATGGCCATCTGTCAGGGATGCTTTGATTGTGAGTTCCTGCATGGCAGAATGGGGTTGGACTGAGTAGCCCTTATGGTCTTTTCCAACTCTATGAATCTATGAATCTAGATCACAGGTTTTATGGGCTTGCAGGAATTAAGCAGAGCAGTGAAGGACAGAGGGTCTTGGAGATGCCTCATCCATAGGGTCGTCATGGGTCAAGATTAACTCAAAGGCAGTTAATAGCAACAAAAAGCATTACACTTGTCCCTCCATATTCGCTAGGGTTAGGGGCCCAAGACCCCCGTCAATATGGAAAAAACGCAAATAACAAAAACACCATGTTTTTACCTGAGAGGACACCTCTCTAGGAATCTCTAGGTCCTCCAGCGCAACTCTGTGGTCAATGTCCGACAGACACTGAACATAGAACTGCACTGGAGGTGCTACAAAGGCCAGGTAGCATATTCTCTCTAGGGATCTCTAGGTCCTTCACTGAAACTCTGTGGTCAACGTCCAACAGACACTGACCATAAAACTGCACTG
>CM028782.1:3690339-3706074 GCA_016801065.1 Sceloporus tristichus | reverse complement strand
CTGTGGTCAACGTCCAACAGACACTGACCATAAAACTGCACTGGAGGTGCTACAAAGGCCTAGAAGAGTATTCTCTCTAGGTCTTTCAGTGCAACCTTTAGTTGAGGTTGACCACAGAGTTGCACTGGAGGACTCAGAGATTCTTAGAGAGAACGTATTAATCAAATCCGTGAATAATCAAATCCGCACATATCAACTATGGAGGGATGTGCGTACTTAGACTGACCTGTGGATAAGTCAACCCAGGTTTTCGGCATGAGTATATAGAGTAATCTCCTCCGCTCCTTGGCTACAAAGCTGTTGGAAAGAATCTCATACAAACTGGGGGCAGAGAATTCCTGGATGCATATCTCAACCTACTTGTAATTAACAATGAGCAAAAAGAACGACAAGCATCACGTCTATAAATCCACCCATTTTGGGCCATAGCTAGGCTAATAGTTAAGATGTGGTCCATAACTCAGCTCAACGGCTAAAAATGAAGCAAGGCAGTCGGAATAACCCTGAAAGTGCCATACCCCCCCTTCATCCATGCCCCCCTCCAGGGCTATTGCTATTTAGGGACCCAGCTCCGCCATTGTCCAAAATGATATTGCATCATCAGCATAATGAATGGAGGCACTGCTTTGGAACATTTCCTTTTAATGAACTGCAACTGAGCGCTTTGCAGAGATGAAGGCTGCATCTCTGACAACTTAACTGCTTTGCAATCACTCTAATTTGACCCGAAATGCCATAATGTATGTTTGGCCATCAACGAAGCAAATCTCTTTATTATTCATGTTCACATTTTGCCTTTTATGTCACATGTAAAAAGAGGGAGGGAGAGAGATTGCTAGGGAGGGAGGTGGCTGGGGAAAAGGAACCACGAAAATAATCATTCCTTTGATGTTGCTTCGTAGGAGATGATGAGCGAAGAATATATTTATTCCAGCCCGATGGAAAATAATAATAATAATAATAATAATAATAATAATAATAATAATAATAATAATAAAAAGAGGGCCACGTTGTAATAAAGCGAGCTTGATGGGCTGAATCTGGAGTGACAGCTAATTCTGGGCTGTCTCCTGCATGAATAAACCTTATAATCTTACCAAGAGGGAGCTGACAAACAAAAATATATATCAAGTCTGATTATGTTAAAAACCGCATTTGTGTCCTTTTTCGAGTGCGTTGAAACAAAGCTTGACGGCAAGAGGTCTGGCGAGAGGTTATAGGCGTGGAGGCGGAGGGCTTTCTGGCAAAGCGGGCCTGGCACCGCCAAGGTTTTGACATTTGCTAATAGGGTCTCCTCCCGTCATTCCTGACACTGTTATGACAGGCGCTGGAGGAGGAAAGACCCACAACTACAGGGTTGTCGTAAGACATTTTTCTGCTGGAGTCAGACCAGCAAAGGCTACTACCTCCCCTCGAATGCATTTCAGGCCATATCATTTCCCAGTGGAAATCTCTCATAGCCTTTGCAGCCCATTATGCTGCTGCAAAATGCCTAAATTCAAGATGCATTTAAAGACAGGGATGTTGGTGAATGTTCCGGTGTTTGTGCAGGTTGCTAAATGTTATCATGCCATGTTTTAGCAGAGATTTAAATCCCACACCCTCCAACGTTTCACGGATGAAAAGTGAGGATGATCGCCCTGTTTAAACATTTGGAGGGATGTCATATTGAGGAGGGAGCAAGCTTGTCTTCTGCTGCTCCAGAGAACAGGACCCAGAACAATGGATGCAAGCTCCAGGAAAAGAGATTCCACCTCAACATTAGGAGGAACTTCCTGATAGTAAGGGCTGTTCGACGGTGGGACACACTCCCTCAGATTATGGTGGAGTCTCCCTCCTCGGAGGTCTTTAAACAGAGGCTGGAGGGTCATCTGTTGGGGATGCTTTAATTGAGAGTTCCTGCATGGCAAGGGGTTGGACTGGATGGCTCTCTTCCAACTTTGCTTCTATGATGTGTGGCTAAGCAACAATAGAGTATGCGCGTGATGGCGAAAGTTATTCCAACTTTGATTCTATGATGTGTGGCTAAGCAACAATAAAGTATGCGCGTGATGGCAAAATTTACTATGAAGGAAAACACACAAGCTAGGAGAGGCTGTGGTCATTTGCTTTTGCCTGACGCTACTGGGAATGGCAAGATCCCACCACCTCCTCTCTCTCTCTCTCTTTCTTCACTGAGTTAGAATAATAGAAATCATAGACTCATAGAGTTGGAAGAGACCCCAAGGGCCATCCAGTCCAACCCCATTTTGCCATGCAGGAAATCTCAATCAAAGCATCTCCAACAGACAGCCATCCAGCCTCTGTTTAAAGACCTCCAAAGAAGGAGACTCCTCCAAGGGAGTCCAAACACTGGTGGGATTTTCTGTTTCTGGACCCAACCAGCCTGACCAGACCTTGAATGCGATGCACCTTCACCCAAAGGCAGGCAGCAAAACCATCTTGGACTGGACAGCCCTTCCACTGCGGCCATTTCCAACCAATGCAACTGCTTTACTGACCAAAAGAAAGGAATGTACCTTGCTCTTTTCATGGTTGCTCTCTGGGCTTTTTAGGGAAACCAGGGACATACTGTACGGCTGACTGCCTTGTTCAGTTGTTTCATGCACATATGTATATACTGCACACCTGCACCACACGTGGATGCGCTATACCTTACATGGAAGGTTAAGCCGCCATAAAATGAATGGCATGTGCGTCCATGGCGCGTGCGCCATGCCAAACATGGGAACGCTCCCCCATTGAAACTAATGAGCTTACACATTTTCCCCCATATGCGGGGTTTCCGGAACAGATACCCGTGTATGGAGAGGGCCCCCAAAAACCTGAGTCGACTTACCTACTGGTCAATGCAAGTACTGTATTTTGACTTGTATAAATAAAGAACCATTCCCCAGTGAAAGGGAAGAATATCATCTGTCCTGGCAGCACTGACATCTGTCTACTCTTGCATCCATCCAGCTTTTAGTGTGAGCACAAACAGTGATGCCTGGTGGGATTTCGTAACTTGTTTGGCACCGTTTTCTTTTGCTTCAGATCCTTTGGTGGGGCTTTGGTCGGGCCCCACCTAGAATATTGTGTCCAGTTCTGGGCGCCACAATTCAAAAAGGACATTGAGAAACTGGAGCGTGTCCAAAGGAGGGTGACTAAAATGGTGAAGGGTCTGGAAACCATGCCCTATGAGGAACGACTTAGGGAGCTGGGGATGTTTAGCCTGGAGAAAAGAAGGTTAAGAGGTGATATGATAGACAGTGGAACGCACTCCCTTGGAGTGTAATGGAGTCTCCTTCCTTGGAGGTCTTTAAGCAGAGGCTGGATGGACATCTGTCGGGGATGCTTTGATTTGGATTTCCTGCATGGTAGAATGGGGTTGGACTGGATGGCCCTTGCGGTCTCTTCCCACTTTATGATTCTATGATTCTATGGTACATGCCCTTAAATTTTACCCTCGACTTATCCATGGGGTGTATCAAACCCCATAATTTTGGCCCTAAACCTTTCTTCGACCTATACATGAGGTCGACTAATAGTAGAGTATATGTGGTACTTTATTCCAGTGGCCATTCCCAGTCCGTTCCCTCCGCTTTTTAATGCACTGGGGCACTACTGCTGCTGACAAACACTAAAATTAATTGACCTAGAGATAGATTTTACTGCGTGAAATATATTTAGAGTGGCCCATTACATATGCATTTAATAGGCGCTGCATTTCCACTGGCTCCGGGAGTATAAAAACGAACATGTGCCACATTTCGGATAAGCAAAGTTCACCGCCATTAATTCCTGGCTTTGTTTCTGGTGGGCTGCATTAGGGCCTCCAAATTCTAATAAGGCAAAAATCAATCTAAGAGTTGCGTCTCCAGGAAATGACTCTGACCGCTTTGGCGTCTAGGCTCAGTTCCTGGAATGCATGGAGCAAAAGCAGGAATCCCCATTCAAGGTTATTCAAAAGTAGAGACTATTCAAAGGGTGGCCTGAATTAATAGTATACCTTATGTGTCCTCTCCTCTGTACTTCTTTGTCTGGGATTTTAACAGTTAGGATCCATCTTGGGTTCCATCCTTTGGAGCAAAGCAGACAAGGCATCAAACATACGGATATAGTCTGTATCTGCGTTGCAGGATTTATACAGTTTGGCACCATTTTAACAGCCATGACTCAATGGTCTGACGTATTTAGCCTTCTCCGTCAAAGAGCTCTGGTGCCACAACAAACTACAAATCCCAGTTTCCCATAGTATTGAGCCATGGCAGTTAAAGTGGTGTCAACTTGCATGATTTCAGCCATGCAGATACAGCAAGATGTTTTCCTTTTTGCAGTAATACTAAAGAGAATCACTGTGTGGAAACTGAAGCTTGGTCTTGAGCCTAGCCAAGTAAAATACCATTTGCTAACCATCATTAATAGTGCCAAGTGGCAGCTAACAAGAATTGGCCACACAGTTTTATGCTGGATAGACACAACAGTGTACTAACTGCAATATATCCAAACAGCAAATCACCAAGACCTATTTGTGTGAATTCATTTTGAATATGCAGTGAGCATTTGGTATCCATTGGGGTTTGGTTCCAGGCCCCCCGTGGATACCAAAATCCGCAGATGCTCAAGTCCGGTTAAATGCAATGGGATAGTAAAATGGTGTCCCTTATATAAATGGCAAAATCAAGGTTTGCTTTTTGGAATGTATTTTTTTAAATATTTTCAAGCTGCGGACGCTTGAATCCATGGATAAAAAAATCCGCGGACTGTAGTTATAATGTTTTCTTGTTATTAAAGTGTGTTGAGTGCTTACTTTCTTGGGCTGAGCAATACTAATGAGTGCAGTGTCCCCAACAATCTCCAACCATAGCATGGCTCCTTTTCATCCTGGAGAGAAGTGACCAGTGCGGTGTCCAGTGGGGTTCTGTCCTGGACCCAGTGCTATTCAACATCTTTATCAATGACTTTGACAACAGAATTGGGAGCATACTTATCAAATCTGCACCAAAGTAGGGGGAATAGCTAATACTCCAGAGGACAGGATCAACATTCAAAATGACCAAATAGACTAGAAAGCTGGGTCAAAGCTAACAAAATGAAATTCAACATGGAAAAATGTAAGGTACTACACTTAGGACGGAAAAATGAAATGCACAGATATAGGATGGGGGACACCTGGCTTAAGGAGACTATGTGTGAAAGGGATCTGGGAGTCCAAGTAGACCACAAATTGAACATGAGTCAACAGTGCAATGCGGCAGCTAAAAAGGCCAATGCAATTTTAGGCTGCATTAATAAAAGTATAGTGTCTAGATCAAGAGAAGTAATAGTGCCACTCTATTCTGCTTTGGTCGGGCCCCACCTGGAATATTGTGTCCAGTTCTGGGCCCCGCAATTCAAAAAGGATGTTGAGAAACTGGAGCCATGTGTCCAAAGAAGGGCCACCAAAATGGTGAAGGGCTTGGAAACCATGCCTTGTGAAGAAAGACTTAGGGAGCTGGAGATGTTTAGCCTGGAGAAGAGAAGGTTAAGAGGTGGTATGATAGCCCTGTTTAAATATCTGAAGGGATGTCATATTGAGGATGGAGCAAGCTTGTTTTCTGCTGCTCCAGAGACTAGGACCCAGAGCAATGGATGCAAGCTGCAGGAAAAGAGATTCCACCTCAACATTAGGAGGAGCTTCCTGAGAGTAAGGGCTGTTCGACAGTGGAACACACTCCTTCCTCGGAGTGTAGTGGAGTCTCCTTCCTTAGAGGTCTTCAAACAGAGGCTGGATGGCCATCTGTCAGGGATGCTTTGATTGGGAGTTCCTGCATGGCAGACTGGGGTTGGACTGGATGTCCCTTGGGGTCTCTTCCAACGCTATGATTCTATGATTCTGTTACCTATGCTGCTCCATATATAAATTTTGGTATAAATGATAACCCTTAATGATCCCTAGATGAACTCTAGCAGCCTGTCCTCCATTACTAGCAAGGCATGAGGACATGCACACACACCCTTGAGGGGCACCCACATCATCATATCTAGAGAGTCGCATACGAGGATTATCATAGGACCAGGAAGAGCAAATGTTTGCCTTGCCTGAGGCTCTTGCCCCCTCCCAGGGTCTGTTGTCCGAGCAGCTTAAGACCACTAAGACAATCAGACAGGGACATCCAGGTGAAAAGCAAGGAATTCAACACCTTTGTTCTCACCATCAAGCCCCTTTGCCAGAGGCAAGATTTTGCCTATAAATATCATCAGATTTGCCTGTTCACTGGGCCAGTCTGGATTTCAGGGGGAAGCTCTGTCCCCTTGAACCCTGACCTGGCTCCTGGCCGGTCATTCCATGGCTGAGCCTCATGCCATCCTCATCATATTCCATTTGGATTCCTGGAGGGAGTCTACATTCTGGTACGTATCACCCCAGTGATGCCTAAAATCCTATTCCATGCTAACCTATGCTTTTCCTGAGCCTTGTATGTGTGTGTGTATGCTAGTGAATCGTATGTGTTTTTCCCCTTATAAATAAATTGGTTATTAATTCTAGAAGTCTGTCTCAGCTCTATTTATTGGGATCCCCTGGTCTTCTCCGTATACACATCGGGAGACGATCTCGGAGGGCTCTTGTAGCCAGCCCCCCTCTTGCAATATTTGAGCTAACAATAATAATAAAATTCCCCTACGGACCCTTGGCTACAATTCTATGTCTTTTTATTGGTTGTAGGACATGCCACACAGACCTAATATAACATGACTTTCTTTTCTTTCCTCTCTCTTCCTCTCTTTTTCCACCAGGAAGCACACAAATGCCTCCTTTCACAGCCTTACAGAAGTCCATCCTGCGTTCTAGTCTAAGGTTGCTGAAGAATTCAGACTGACCAGAAAGTGAAGTGCTCCAATTTAATTTCCTGCATTCGAAAGAAAGGCAGTTTGGATTCTATACTTCTATGACTTTTTCATGGTTCTCATTTTTTATATAAGATTGCATAGAGATTTAGCAATTTAGCACAATGTTTATAAGTGTATCTTTAGGGAACTGGGTGGTACAGATTAAAAATCCATAGTGTGATAATATATTCATTGTGCTAGCAAAAAGTCATACAAATGGTGCAAGCTTTCCAAGGTAATTTGGGCCTAAATCTAGCTGTTGATCCCAACCGCCACAGATCCATGAAATTAATGGGGATTTAGTCGGTCGATACTTACATTGATTCTATAGGTCTACTTTATTTGGAATTGAAAATGAATCTAGAGCTGTTCTTGGGGAAGACGTTTAAAACGTGGAGGGGGAGAAAAAGCAAAATGGGTGAAGAAACTTGATGCTGGATTTTGATTTATGGGAATGTTGCATTTAGTGGAGGAAGAAGTAAGGACTTGGTTCTCTGTAGGTTCAGACCCTTTAGTCGAATCCAGAACCTAAATGTATCTCTTGCCTAATGGTTCTCTACTTTTCACATACAAAACAAATACCGAACGAATAAGCAAACCTAAATCGCCAAACATGTGCGGAAGAGACATGGACTGGAAACAGACCCTCAGTCTTTGAGCTCCATCAAAAATGAAAGCTTTCAGGTACGTTATGGCATTTGGCTTTCCTAAAGCAAAGAAATCTCACAGGGATTTTGGGTATGACTTGAAGAAGGAGAACTGCAAGGCCTTGATTCATGGTGACCCTGTGGATGAGACCTCTCCAAAAAACCCTATCCTCCATTGCTCTGCTTAGATCCTGTAGATTCAGTCTCATGGGCCTGTTCCAGACTGCCAAAATAAAGCTGCTTGGGGTCTCTTTGGAGGTATGCTGTTTAAATGATGCATGCATCCTAAGAATCCGGAAGCTGCACCAAAGCTGCACTCCAGTGCTTAGGAATGGAGTATGGCTTTGGCACGACCTCCGGACTCTTAGGACCCATGCGTCATTTAAATAGCATGCCTCCAAAGAGACCCAAAGCAGCTTTATTTTGGCAGTCTGGAACAGGCCCATGGTCTCCTAGATTGAGTCTATCATCTGGTGTGCAGTCTTCTCCTCTTTCTAATACCTTCTATCTTCCCTAGAATCATCGTCATCTGATATCTTAGATTGTTGATGTCCCTTCCTCCTGTTTTCAATCCTCCTCCTTCTGAGTCCAAACCTGCTCTTTGTATGGTGTTTTCTATATACAAGTTAGATAAGTCGGGTGTCAGAATGACGCCTTCCCTGACCTCTTTGCCAACTTTGTGTATCCGTATTCCCTTCTAACTGTAGTCTGTTCCCCTGAGTACAGATTTCTCATCAGGACTATCAAACGTGGAATTTCTCTTAATTGCGAATGAAAAGAAAGTGGGGCCAGAACGCATTTACGTGAATTCGCTAATTTAGCAAATTTACGTGAACTCGAATTGCGTTCGAATTGGCTTCCCATTGCCCGAAAATAGCTTGCCATTGCTTGAAATTGCATGTCATCACCTCTCACGCAATAACGTTAAACCCCATGATTGCGTTCGGACTGACTTCCCATTGCCCGAAATTGCGTATGGTAGTCTATCACGCAATAACGTGAAACCCCATGATTGCGTTCGGACTGACTTCCCATTGCCCGAAACTGCATGTGGTAGTCTATCATGCAATAACCTTAAACCCCATGATTGCGTTCAGATTGCCATTGGATTATACTTCCAAGTTCCCTTGTCTGATAGTGTCCAAAGTCTAAAAAGAAGTAGCAGTACTGTAAAAGTGTAAGGCCCACGGAGAAAGTCAGACATGGAGATTTCTTCTTGTTAATCAGCTCTAATTTTCTTCACTCCCACACTTTGAATATGGAAAATGGTCTGTCCCTGGCCTGTGGCTTGAAAATCCAAACAGCCTCTCTGCATCCTATATCCCGAAAACACAATGGCTCTCGATAAGGTTGCTACCTTAACACAGCTGTCTCATGCTGGGATCTCCAGGGAAGGGCTCCTGGAATGTCATGCTACACCGCACCATGTGGAGTCCCAGTGGCACGCCATAACAGCGCAAACAGCTGTCGAACTCATTGCCTTTTTAGGTCCATCTTTATGAATCCAGCTGAGAAACGACCTCCTAAGGGAACGCTCCTGCAACGTATGCTGCCAAGCTTTACCAGATTGGGTGCAAATTAAAGCATCTCTCAGAGGGGAATAGGAGAGGCATACTGTTGCCGGAGAGCGTTCAACCTCCTCTTTCTCCTAAATGATTAATTAATTTTATACATACACATACATAAATACATATTTTTTAAAAATACTTTATTTAAAAAATATGCATAAAAGGATTAAGATTGAAACCAAATAACAAGATCAACCCAGGAACACTCTGTATACAGATTACAAGGTTCAAACAAACTTATCTTTCCTCTAACACATTCCCCCAGAGGTGTACATGGTTTCCTGATAACAGATTTCAATATGGAGTTTGCAAAATCCAAACAGGGAGACCATTTTTCTTATCGTTTAAAGAAAAACGGACTCCCTGTTTTGAATTTTGCAAACTAAGGGCCTGTTCCAGACTGCCAAAATAAAACTGCTTGGGGTCTCTTTGGAGGTATGCTATTTAAATGACGCATGGGTCCTGAGAGTCCGGAGGTCGCGCCAAAGCCACACTCCATTCCTAAGCACTGGAGGGCAGCTTTGGTCCAGCTTCCAGATTCTTCGGATACATGCATCATTTAAACAGCATACCTCCAAAGAGACCCAAAGCAGCTTTATTTTGCTCTGTCTGTTTGGGCCCTAATATTCTATGAATCTCTCAAGGGATGTGGTATATCATTTAATCATAGCATTGTGGGGTTGGATGAGACTCCAATTTCATGCTGTCGGAAAGTTTTTTCCATTAAAAGGGAGTCTCCGCCACCAACCCTCCAGATTTAAGTGCCATTTTCCCACTTCTGAGCAATCTCTACTCTTGGAACTGCAATAAAAATAATATTAAATGCCTATATTTAAGGTTAAGATCAATAAAAATGGACAAAAGTAATAAAACAAGGGCACAAATAAACGTTTCGATTAGTAATATGAGAGATTATAGAGCTAACCTGTTCCCAAAAGTTACTTTTCTGAGTACAATAAAACCACATATGGAGGTGCGCTCCTCTATCTCAGTGACGGTGAACCTTTTACAGACTGAGTGCCCAAACTGCAACCAAAACCCCACTTATTTATTGCAAAGTGCCACATCCCTCTGGCTTTCTAGTAAGAAACTCTGGCAAACTCTGTGCTAGAGCAACAGCATGTGTGGCCACAGAGAAGGCTCTGGGTGCCACCTCTGGCACGCGTGCCATAGGTTCGTCATCACTGCTCTATCTGAACAACCTCTCCAACAAAAAGGAGAGAGTTTTTTTACTACTATAAGTCAAGTGAACAGGGGTCATGTACCATCGATGCATGGGTCCTAAGAATCCGGAAGCTGCACCAAAGCTGCGCTCCAGTGCTTAGGAATGGAGTGTGGCTTTGGCACGACCTCCGGACTCTTAGGACCCATGCATCATTTAAATAGCATACCTCCAAAGAGACCCAAAGCAGCTTTATTTTGGCAGTCTGTAACAGGCCGAAGACTGTTGCTATATTGCCAGACGTCCAGGGAAGGAAAAGGCACTAGGGATCATATAGTAAACATACAATGGCTAAGGAAGTGAGCCAAAGAATTCCAGAGGGGGAAAATCAGCATATGCTTTACAGATTATAGCAAGGCCTTTGACTGATCATGAGAAGCCATGGATGCTCTTAAAGAAATGAGTGTGCCACAATATGTGATAGCATTGATGTGTAACCTGTACTCAGGACACGAAGCTACTGTTAGTCCAATTATGGAGAAATGGAATGGTTTCCAGTCGGAAAGGGGGGCAGGCAAGACTGCATACTATCACTCTCTCTTTAAATAATATGCTGAGAATAGGATATAAAAAGCTGAATTGGACTCAGAAGAGGGGGGCATGAAAATTGGATGGCCCTTGCGGTCTCCTCCAACTTCTCACCTTGAAACTGCATGAGAAACTCAAAATGTTTTGTAACGGTCCATACAAAATTGTGCATGTGTCCCTGCATATGTCGAAGCCAGTGCGCAACAGTGCAACAGACCATCTCAGAAACTGGAGGACAGTCCTTCACTGGAGCTTTTTGTAAGGTTCAAAATCCATCTGTCAAGCGTAATTCAGCTCTAGCTTTCCTGAATCGACAAAGGGTTAGACCAGATGCCCATTTCCTAAGTGCATTCAAATACATTAGGTAAAAATGCCTTGTGGATTTTGGCGACAAAGCATCATTCTGGCATTGCCAAAGCATCGCAATGTTTGGAGCAAAGATGTCAATTCATGAAAAGGATTAAGATAAGAGCAGAAGGAAAAAAAAATATAGAAAATGTGCGCATGCATTCACACATACATTCCTATGAAGTGAGCCCATGCTTTGTGAACAGCAGCATGGAGAGCACAGAAAAGACAGCCACATGGTGTGACACATAGCAGGTCTGTTATCGACAGCTTGAGCTGCTCCTAGATTTCGTGACAGATGCAGGCAATGACACCTCCTCTTGCTTCCAGGCGGTGTACACCATGCGCGGGATGCGTTAAAAAAGTTTACTTTCCTCAGCAACTGAAGGAAGAATACTGTATGTTGGTGGAAGAGATGTCGCTGTCAAGGAACCAATATGCTGAATTGGTCTTATGGTATTGCCACAGTTATGACAAAACCAAGCTGATATTAATGTAGTGGCCAGAGACATGTGGGAGCGCCGATTGGCGTGCATGACATTGTTTGTTGTTGTTTGCATTCAGGTAGTTTTTGACTTAAGGTGACTCTAAGGTGGTTGTTGTTGTGTATGTTTTTAAGCAAGGGTTTTCCAGAAATGGTTTGCCACTGCCTCCCATTGAGGCTGAGAAAGTATGAATGGCCCAACGTCACTCATTGGCACACTGATCGCAAGTAGTTGCAAAATGAATTAATCACATCATCTATCAATTATATAGAATCATAGAGTTGGAAGAGACCCCAAGGGACATCCAGTCCATCCCCATTCTGCCATGCAGGAACTCACTATCAAAGCATCCCTGACCAATGGCCATCCAGCCTCTGCTTGAAGACCTCCATAGACGGTGAAAGGCAGCTTCCTATATCCATCTTCCTATATTTCTATGTTCTGACCCTTGCATACATTGCCAGAGGAGTACCTCCAAGCTGTGATAAAATTAACAGACACATCATGCGGAAGGGAAAGATTCAACTAATATTATCATCAGACAAAGATAAGCCGCTAGCGGTCACAAAACCATTTAAATAAAATACATATGACAAGAAAAAGAGCGAGGAATTAAATTCTGTTTGTCACTTTTTAAAATCAGTCAGATCACGACTCAACTGGTAATGCTCTTCTCGAGAGAAGCATTGCTGAAATTCCTGGCCAGATGCAAATCCAGCAAGATAAAATGGTTGCTCAAGTGATATGCAACTTGCAGATCTATATCTACACACACGCTATGTCTTCTCTTTTGAGGCAAGGACACATGCATAGCCACCATCGGTCAAAGGATAAAAATCACTGAACGTTTCATGCTTTGATTTCTGTGTATGAACCTAAAGCCACAGGTGAGTGCCATGGTTTAGGATCCCAATTCTGTTACTTCGTCAGAAGAACACTTGGGGAAGGAGTGGAAGGAGTACATGAAGGAAAGCAGTGCTATATCTCTCTCACTTGAAATTTTTAGTTGAGTTGTAATAGAATGTAGAAAATATATAGACTTATCCCACCATATTCAATAGGTTTAGGGGCACAAGACCTCCGTAAATATGGGAAAACCGCAAATAGCAAAAACACAATGTTTTTTATCTGAGAGGACACCTCTCTAGGGATCTCTAGGTCCTCCAGGGCAACACCGGAGGAGCTACAAAGGCCTAGCAGGGTGTTCTCTCTAGGGATCTCTAGGTCCTCCGGGGCGACACCGGAGGAGCTACAAAGGCCTAGCGGAGCGTTCTCTCTAGGAATCTCTAGGTCCTTCAGTGCAACTCTGTGGTCAACGTCCGACAGACACTGACCATAGAACTGTGCTGGAGGAGCTACAAAGGAATCTCTAGGTCTTTCAGTGCAACTTTTAGTTAAAGTTGACCATAGAGTTGCACAGAAGGACCTAGATATTCCTAGAGAGAACATATGAATCAAATCCGCGAATAATCAAATCCACAAATATCAAAGCCGCAAATATGGAGGGATGAGTGTATATACAGATTTATGTATTGTATAATATTCGTTGTATGAATTTTAAATTTTATAATAAAAAAATCTATATATACCACACACAAAAAGGATTTTTGACATTAAAAAGGTAGAGTAGTACTAGGTAAAATTAGGCCTCTATTCTCTGACCCATAAGCTGTAGCTGCGCTTCCATCCTCTGACTTTAATGTAGATACCTCCTACAGGGTCTGGGCTTTTTAAGATGTGGGATGCAACTCTACCTGTTGCAACAGTCGCATCCCACATCTGGCAAAGCCCTGACTCTGTAGGAGGTATCTACTAGTGTCACAAAATACATCGCTTCATAACTGTATCATTCAAATCCTTGATGATAGGACTTCATACCCATCTGTTCAATGCCAAGCATTCTAGTTCTCAATGCATCCAATATTTGTTGCTATTATTGTGTTTCTAGCTTCAAAGTAATGGTAGGGAGAGGTGTCCGACCAAACCTTCACCACTCAAAGGTGACCCTCTTCATACAAGCCTATACTACCAGATGGTGAAACAAACTGGGACCAGCAGATAAGGTCTACAGAAAATCAGTCCTTTCTCCTTGTCATACCTAAGGAATTTAAAGAACGGAGGGGTTTCTGCCATCACAAGGATGGAAACCAAGTTCAGCCCAGTGAAGAAAACCAGAGGGACGAAGAACAAAAACATTAGGCTGGTTGAAAGTTAGATCGGACTGTATAAAGGAAAGAAAAATAACACACAGGATGGCGACAAATAGTTCAAATAGATCCACGTCGATCATATAATCGAGGAAACCTGGAGTCAAGGAACAGGTAAGGAAGTAAATGTAAGATAAGGGATTCATAGGCCTGTTCCAGACTGCCAAAATAAAGCTGCTTGGGGTCTCTTTGGAGGTATGCTGTTTAAATGATGCATGCATCCTAAGAATCCGGAAGCTGCACCAAAGCTGCGCTCCAGTGCTTAGGAATGGAGTGTGGCTTTGGTGCAACCTCCGGACTCTTACGACCCATGCGTCATTTAAAGAGCATACCTCCAAAGAGACCCCAAGCAGCTTTATTTTGGCAGTCTGGAACAGGCCTATGTCCATCACATGCTGGGCTGCAAGCCAGTTGCTTAGCCATAATCAATTCATATGCATTGCAACAATTGAGGAAATCCACAAACTTAACATGGCAGCTTTGTTTAAGAATACCACAAATTGTGTCCATTACCATCTCCGATGCCATTCCCAAACATGCATTTAAAAAGCAGAGGTCCACTTACAAAGTAGCCGGTCCCCAAGCTGGACGAAGCCGAAGTCTGGAAGGAAACACAAGGAGACAAATCAGAAGCAACTCTCTCTCTCTCTCTCCATATATATATATATATATATATATATATATATATATATACACACACCCACATCCCTCATTACTGGATTTTTAAAAGCGTTTTTCATCTGCACAACATTGTACTGCAGGCTCTTGGCCCATGTCATCTGCTAATGAAACAAACACCACCGTTATCGTTTAATCACTCCCCCACCTTTACGTTTCTCAACAGCTCCTCTGACAGTAACACGCTATTTGCCGAAATCCCAGGCTCCGGCGGTGGGTGTAATTGCCAATTTATTTGACAGGCAGCTGGATAATGAATTAATGATGGCATTTTGGCCTACGCCGAGACTAAATAGACACATATCAACCAACCTCCATGACATGCCTGCATTCAGGGCCCTGGACTCCAGCAACGTAGCTTTGTGACAGTGGGATAGGAAAGGGAGGGTGGAGGAATCCCTCGACTGATAGGATTCAGAAGGAAATAGCTGCGGGTTTGGAATAATGGATGCCATGTTCTCCTTTTCCTTCCTTCCCTCCCTCCCTTCACTGCGGCAAATATGAACTTGCCAACTTATTCCACCAAAAATAATTCGTTTCATTTCACTAAAGCGGGAAGGAAGGCACCAGAAATATATTTGAAATAGAAAGCATACAGACGTAGATAAGTGTTTCTATCCCATTACCTGACTTTATTGGGGTATTTTGTTAAACCACCTTAGTTTTAGTGTTTGGTGGGGTTTTTGGGCTCTGTGGCCATGTTCTAGAAGAGTTTGTTCCTGACGTTGCGCCAGCATCTGTGGCTGGCATCTTCGGAGAACGCTGGCATGGAAGAAAGTTAGGTGTGTATTTACAGTATGACCCGGGGTAGGGAGGAGTGATTTCCATGTTAATCATTGCCTATCCTACCACCCGGAGGCCTCTCCATCAACAACAGAATAGTACACAGATTAACACGGAAAGCGCTCCTCCCTATCCAGGGTCACACAGTATATTTATATATATCCAACTCGTTCCATGCCATCTTTCTCTGAAGATGCCAGCCCTGTCCAGGGTCACACAGTGTATTTATATCTATCCAACTCTTTCCATGCCAGCATTCTCTGAAGATGCCAGCCCTATCCAGGGTCACAGAGTGTATTTATATATATCCAACTCTTTCCATGCCATCATTCTCTGAAGATGCCATCCCTATCCAGGGTCACACAGTATATTTATATATATATCCAACTCTTTCCATGCCATCATTCTCTGAAGATG
>CM028782.1:3656086-3690239 GCA_016801065.1 Sceloporus tristichus | reverse complement strand
TATATATATCCAACTCTTTCCATGCCAGCAGTCTCTGAAGATGCCAGCCCTATCCAGGGTCACACAGTCTATTTATATATATATCCAACTCTTTCCATGCCAGCATTCTCTGGAGATGCCAGCCCTATCCAGGGTCACACAGTGTATTTATATATATATCCAACTCTTTCCATGCCAGCAGTCTCTGAAGATGCCAGCCCTATCCAGGGTCACACAGTCTATTTATATATATCCGACTCTTTCCATGCCATCATTCTCTGAAGATGCCAGCCCTATCCAGGGTCACACAGTATATTTATATATATCCAACTCTTTCCATGCCAGCATTCTCTGAAGATGCCAGCCCTATCCAGGGTCACACAGTGTATTTATATATATCCAACTCTTTCCATGACAGCATTCTCTGAAGATGCCAGCCACAGATGCTGGCGAAACGTCAGGAATAAACTCTTCTAGAACATGGCCACAGAGCCCGAAAAACCCACAAAAATCTATGGATATCAGCCATGAAAGCCTTCCCATCTTATTTTTGTTTCTTGCTTCTCTTCAAAAGGACACACACACATGCGCACATTCAAAAGCTTCTTGTGGGCTGTGTGAGCAATTTTATATCTGGTTGTGCAAGCAGTTGCATGAGTCCCCATCTGGGAAAAGACAGGATGTAAAGAAATTGTTGGAAGGATGCGTGGATAGCCAGTTGCACAACCTAGCGCAAGTTTAAAAATTCAGGTTAAAAAATTGACCCAAAAACAAAAATGTTATTATTTACTAGCGGTAAATAATCTATATTTCTATAGATTTATTTATTTATTTGTATATTAAAGAAAGAGAGAAAGAAGGGAGAAGAGAAGGAGATGTAAAACGTTGCCGCTGGTGCTGGGAATTGCCAGACAATATTTTGGAACAACAGTAATGTTACGTGGATATTATTTTTAAAAATGCACACGAAAAACTGTAAGAATGAACACTGTAAGTGTAACACATTTGCTCCTTTTGTGAAATGTTGCCTTCCCCCAAACAGATAAATAAACAACTGTAAACAACACAGGCACTATGGCTGACTATCATGTCCCAAAGGGAAACAGAAGAGATGGACTGACTGGCATCCAGCAATGATAAGTGACCGGAGCGCATGAATCGGCCTTTGGCTGTTGTGCTATTTGTCATAAAAGGTATTTTTGGCCCTGGAACACAAGAGGAAACCTTTCTGCATTCAGCAGCTCATCAAGGACCCAAAGAAATTACATCCTTCAGGTCTTTGAAGATCGGGCCGCACTGATTTTGCATATATATTGTGAATTAGGAGCGGAAGCTGGGTGGGGAAGCGGCTTGTGCGGCTTGTGTTTGTTCTGGCCATTGTTAATGTCAGTCTGACAGAATGAAGGAACAGTGGGTATCATTTCAATTTCTGATGTCAACATCAAATTACTTATTTAATTTCATGCCTGGCGAAGCATTGTATAGCTACATGCAGAAGCATTTCACTTCATTTGTTATGCTGTGTTTTTGCAGCCATTGGCTTGCCTTCCGACTGACAGCTTTAATTACGACATGAATTTGATTGCACTGCCGAGGAATTAACATAATGCAACAATACACTGAAGCGCCCAGCCTCAAATACACACATAACCCCCCCCATACAAAAACAAGTGCATGGGAAGACAACAGAAGCAACATGCCCAGCTCCCCTGTTGAATTCCCATGTGCGCTCTGGCACCGTGAACCAGACCTAACCCATTTGATTGGAAGAGCTCAGATGTTGAGATCTGTGGTCGAAAACTCTGGGTGAGCTTCAAAATCAACAATTATTTTTACACTTATTGTAACCCTTAGCAATGGCAATAGCAATAGCAAGTGCCGCTTATCGGTGAACTAGCATTCCCCAAGCGGTTTGCAATGTGTTCGCCAATTGCCCCCAACATGCTGTAGGACTTGTCTATGTGCAGAGCGTATGCTCTGCCTGCAAACGGTCCAAAGGCTCAATCCCTGGCATTTCGACTTGGAAACGTATCAAGCTATGGAAAAGACAATCTCTCTTTCTCTCTCGGCTCACCTGGTCTCAGAGATGGATGCAATATATAACACAACGTCATTTGCTACCTAACACATTCTTCTGCATGGTTGTCTATAGCTGCAAGGAGGAGGAGGACAGCTTCAGATGCACCCCCTGGACATTTGTTGAACTATGGACAAATGGGAGTTCTTCCTCAACCATCCTGGCGCATCTTTCTATCTGCCTAGATAGCTTCACAGAACCATAGAATCATAGAGCCACAAAGACCACAAGGGCCATCCAGTCCAGCGAGAGGAGGGCCTGACAAGGTGTGACCCCTCTTCTGGTGTGGTCCGCATCCCCCACACTCCCCTAGTAATACCACTAGCATTAACCCGTCATGATTGACAGAAGGAAAGTATCCTGGCATGGAAATAACATATTTAGAATCATAGAGTTGGAAGGTTGACCCCAAGGGCCATTCAGTCCAACCCAGTGGTTCCCAACCTGTGGGTCGGGACCCCTTTGGGGGTCGAACGACCCTTTCACAAGGGTCGCCTAAGACCATCGGAAAACACATATTTGCACATAGCAATGAAAATAATTGTATGGTTGGGGGTTGCCACAACATGAGGAACTGTACTAAAGGGTCGCGGCATTAGCAAGGTTGGGAACCACTGGTCCAACCCCATTCTGCCATGCAGGAACTCTCAATCAAAGCATACTTGACAGATGGCCACCCAGCCTCTCTTTAAAGACCTCCAAAGAAGGAGACTCCACCACTGTTTCCACCGTTGAAAAGCCCTTACTGTCAAGAAGTTCCTTTTCCTCTTTTCCTGTAGCTTGCATCCATTGCTCTGGGTCCTATTCTCTGGAGCAGCAGAAAACAAGCTTGCTCCCTCCTCAATATGACATCCTTTCAAATATTTAAACAGGGCTATCATAGCACCTCTTAACCATCTCTTTTCCAGGGTAAACATACCGAGCTCCCTAAGTCACTCCTCATAAGGCATAGTTTCCAGATCCTTAATCATTCTGGTCACTGTCCTCTGGGTATGTTTAGCCTGAAGAAGAGAAGGCTAAGAGGTGATATGATAGCCCTGTTTAAGTATTTGAAGGGATGTCATACTGAGGATGGAGCAAGCTTGTTTTCTGCTGCTCCAGAGACTAGAACATGCAACAGTGGAAGCAAGCCACAGGAAAAGAGATCCCACCTCAACGTTAGGAGGAACTTCTTGACAGTAAGAGCTGTTTGATAGTGGAAGACATTCCCTCGGAGAGTGGTAGAGCCTCCTTCTTTGGAGGTTCTTAAACAGAGGCTGGATGGCCATCTCTTGGGGATGCTTTGATTGTGATTTCCTGCATGGCAGAATGGGGTCAGACTGGATGGCCCTTGGGGTCTCTTCCAACTCTATGATTCTATGATCCTACTAAAAGAGAGGTGGGTGGTGGGAATCCATCTGCCCTCTTTTAACTTCAGCTACTTCTCTTGGCTGAAGAGTGGGGTATGTATAAATAAATAAATAATAATAATAATAATAATAATAATTATTATTATTAGTGCCAATCTTCCTTTACCTGTTATTATAGAAAATGTATTTACCGTCCCTTTTATTCCATTCCCATTTTTTATTTCGAGCAGCATCCACCGTATTATCGGTCCCACAAAGCGATCTGCAGTGTGATGTCTACCACTATATATAGTCTCCCAGAGGCAAACACACAGCCAACATACAAATGAGCATCCCATCCCTTCCCTTCTAGTGTTATTTTGGTTCTCTTTCCTAAACAATCCACAATGTTTTGTTTACTTGTCTGATGATGTCTGCGCATTGCGCTAATGTATTCAAGGTACCCGCCGCAACAATTCGGCAGGTCTGCTCCTTGATGAATAACAACATCCCAGTACAGAGCTGAGTCGTTGGCTGTTGTTTAATTCTCTTTTTCTCTCTTTCCTCCTCTTTTCATTTCTGTTAGTTCCAAAAAAACAATTTCTAGTGATCCATTTGCAAATCCCCTCAATATCCTAAAATATTGCAGTACTAATATATCAAGCCGAATACATATATATTAATAAGTGTGCTGCGTAGGGTTGGGGGGGGATGAATTATAATGCATGAAAATATGAATAAATCAGGGGGAAAGGAAGACAAAGTTGGGTTGACTCGAATTCCTGGTTGAGGAAAACAGAAGGAGCAGCCATCTTGCCTTAGAGCAAAATCTCAACTGAGCGAATTCTACTGCGGGCGAGATTTTGATGAGATGAAATTGGCGACAGTCTTTCTGCTTTACATAAGGAGGAGGAGGAGGAGGGATGACAGCTTCGGTGTCTTTCGAACCCGGAGGGCAGCCTTATCCAGAAAGCAGAAAACAAGTTGTCAGTCCCCTAAAGCTTGCAGAAAGAAGCAGAGATGCAAAAAAAGGGGGAAGGGGGAAGAAGACGGGGAGGAGAAAAGGTTTACTACAAGAGCAGCCAGTGCGGATTCATCGCCGCGGTGTCAAGCGCTGTTGGCTAATTAATCGCCCTTCATTTACGACGGCAAGCTTGTTTGTTCATTTATACCAGAGACTTTTGTTTCCCCCCCAACTGTGGGCGATGGACGTGTGTATATGTATCAGCAGTATATGTATATAAGGAGGGAATCAGATCCGTCTCTGATAAAGATTATGATCCATTCTCCAATCAAAGGCTCCTATTTATTTTTTTTTAAGGCTCCTAACTGTGCTTTTGACTTTTAGCAGCCAACAGTCAAAGAAGATCATTGCATGGCAAATCCATACTGAGATAGAGGTGGGTCATAACCGTCTGGAATGGATAAGCCTGGGGAGTAGCCATCCCGTATCCAACCCGGGCTTCTCTGGCAGCTTTGAACGAATGTGGTTTTTCTGTTCTTGAAAAGCTGCCAGAGAATCATAGAATCATAGAGTTGGAAGAGACCCCAAGGAGGGCCATCCAGTCCAACCCCATTCTGCCATGCAGGAAATCCAAATCAAAGCATCCCCAACAGATGGCCATCCAGCCTCTGCTTGAAGACATAGAACTGAGCACAAAGGTTAGACTCATACAAGCCATTGTATTCCCTATTACCATGGATGGATGTGAGAGTTGGACAGTTTTAAAAGCGGATAGGAAGAGAATTGATTCATTTGATATCTGGAGAAGAGTGCTGAGGTTCCCATGGACAGCCAAGAAGTCAAACAAATGGGTCCTAGAGCAGATCAAACCAAACATCTCTCTGGAAGTCAAGGTGACTAGACTGAGGCTGCCGTACTTTGGCCACATCATGCGGTGGAAGACTCACTGGAAAAAACAATAACGCAAGGAAAGGTGGAGGGAAGCAAAAAGAGAGGAAGGCCACATAGTAGATGGATGGACTCTAGTATGGAGGTCATGGGTATGAAGCTGCAGATCTGTGGAGCATAGGGAGTCTTGGAGATGTCTCATCTACAGGGTTGCCATAGGTTGAGATGGACTCGAGGATGGATAACAACAACAACAATTGTCACCCTTCCAAAGGCTGTCTTTGGCTCTATGGCTGGTGCTGATCAAACACATCTCCAGTTTTCCTGAAGTTGAAAAACAGTGGCCTGTAGACAAAGTCACAGTCTTCATCCAACTAGATAGATGCTTTTAGATTGCCTCCATCTTTCTCCCTGTCGTATCTTGTTACATTGGTTTCTTATTGCAATATATAAGCCTCTGTCATCGAGGTGGATATTTCAGTCCATTTTCCTTAGATATTACAATTCCCCATATATATGTATATCTCGCCCGCAGTGGAATTCATTCATTGGAGAATTTGCTCTAAGGCAAGATGGCTGCTCCTTCTGTTTTCCTCAAACTGGAATCCAAGTCAGCACGACTTTGTCTTTCTTTCCCCCTCATTGATTCTCTCTCATATATATATTCAGAAACCTGACAGAAGCAACTTGAGATTTTATGAAGGTGGAATCAAATATGAGAAAAATTGAGGATGACAGACTGATCCCCCCAGATATGATGGTCAACTGTATGGGACCCAGAGGCCTCCTGCCCCTCAACCTTCTGCAGGCTGCACTCTCCCAACCCGAACATCAGTTCTTGTTGCCATTTTGATGGAGACACATAGAGAAAATGAGGTTTTTTTAGAGGTTGTTGGGAGATTCTGAGCGGTGGTGTATGGGGATTGGAGAGGGTTTTGTTTTGCACACATGGGAGAGCACTGGATGTGATGTTGAGTTCCTCCTGAAAAATGTACTGTCTGATACCCTGAAGAGCGACTTACAGTCATAGAATCCTAGAGTTGGAAGAGACCAAAGGGTCATCCAGTCCAACCCCATTCTGCCATGCAGGAAATCTAAATCAAAGCATCCCCATTGACAGATGGCCATCCAGCCTCTGCTTAAAGACCTCCAAAGAAGGAGTGTCAAACAGCCCTTACTGTTACGAAGTTCCTCCTAATGTTGATCTGGAATCTCTTTTCTTGCAGCTTGCATCCATTGTTCCAGGTCTTATTCTCTGGAGCAGCAAAAAACAATCTTGCTCCTCCTCAATATGAGACTTTCCCATCAAGTATTTAAACAGGGCTATCATATCACCTCTTAACTGTCTCTTGTCCAGACTAAACATCCCCAGCTCCCTAAGTCTCTCCTCATAGGGCTTGGTGGTTTCCAGACCCTTCACCATTTTAGTTGCCCTCCTTTGGACACGCTCCAGTTTCTCAAAGTCCTTTTTGAATTGTGGTGCCCAGAACTGGACACAATATTCCAGGTAATGCCTGACCAAAACAGAATAGAGCGGCACTATTACTTCCCTTGGTCTAGACACTATACTTGTATTGATGCAGCCTAAAATTGCATTGGCCTTGTTAGCTGCCGCATCACACTGTTGACTCATGTTCAGCTTGTGGTCTACTTGAACTCCCAGATCCCTTTCACATATATAAGTCTCCTTAAGCCAGGTGTCCTCCATCCTATATCTGCGCATTTCATTTTTCCTCCCTAAGTGCAGTACCTTATATTTCTCCCTGTTGAATTTCCATTTTGTTATCTTTGGCCCAGCTTTCTAGTCTATTCGGGTCATTTTGAAATGAGTGGCCGCAGTACAGGATTTAACCACTGCACCAGGAGATGCCAGCTGCTCCTTTTCAAGGAGGACCATTACTGAAAGGGGAAGAGCAGCTTGGCTTTTACCATTAGCCAAAGCAGGAGCAGCTGCAAGGACATTGGTTCTTCATCCCTGATTTTGGTGACGTCGGGGAGAAAGAATGGGACTACACAACAGAAGAAGATCTTTATTCAAGCTCAGTAGTGCCAGTTGTGTCTGGCTAGGTATTTTTCCAGCTTTAGTTGTAGACGTTAGTTAATGAACCTGGGACATTCTACATGCAGAACATTTGCTCCATCGCCGAAGGGGGAAACACAACCCGGAGGAAGGAGCGCTGCCAAGGTGAGTTTCAGTATCTCTACCCAAGCCATCATCATGACCACCAGCAGTGAAAGAAATGCCTGGAGTCTGAGCTGGACAAAAACATGTACTGTATTTACAACTCACCCTGTTTGGCATTTCCTAACTGACCGCACTTCTCTACATATTTGCTCCATCCCCCTTTCTTGGTGTGTCCAAGCAGTAAACAGGTTTTCTGGAGTGAAAAAGGAAGCAAAAAGTGACATCTGCTGGTTGATAGAATTCATGGTAGTCTGTCGCTTTCTGTATATGCATTTTGGTTAATCAATTCTAACCCTCCGCTGAGTTAAAAGTTCATCATTTTATGCATCCTGACTTTTGCAACACTCAGCTGCAGTGGATAGTTGCAGCATTAAAAGGAAGAAAGAATAGCTTTCGCTCTTTCCCCTTTCCTCCCATCGTGCATGTTTTTATATACCTCTTATCATGTTGGTGGATATACCCTTGAGGAAACATCAAGGCTTTGGATGAGGAGTCAGCCTAAATGTACCAAGCATCTACTGGGCAGCAGCAATAGTGAAGGGTGACACTGGCGAGAGACAACAATAGTGGTACCATAACCAACTCTTGTTAGCAATGTGCAGAGGGAGCCATGGTAAATCCCCCATTGAATATTCTTATCATGGAAACCCTATGATGAGACAACCCAAAGTGAAAGAAGAGACAATGTCGGGATTCATGTGCGGGAGGGCAAAGGACAAGGACAAGCAGCACTGTGCTTAATGGTACAACAAAATAATTCTATGTGCGGCTACCTATGGAAACTGTTCAGAAACGTCAGCCATGTTTCAGTCCCATCAGATTTAAAGCAAGCTATAAATTGCAATTACTGATATTTTCTGGTCTATTTTGTTTTAATGTGTTGTGATCCATCATGGGGACAGAAAGGGCTGTTCGATAGAGGAACAAACTCCCTCGAAGTGTAGTGGAGCCTCCTTCCTTGGAGGTCTTTAAGCAGAGGCTGGATGACCATCTGTCGGGGATGCTTTGATTGAGAGCTCCTGCATGGCAGAATGGGGTTGGACTGGATGGCTTTGGGGTCTTTTCCAACTCTATGACTCTATGATTCTATGGCGCGGTACATACCGCCCCAAAAAGGTGGGCTGCAGGTGCCTAGTTTTCCTGTTTCCAAACTGCAAACCAAAAAGAACCTGGAAAAACTGGGTTCTTCTTGGTGCGTGCACATACGGCGTCATCAGTGCGCACTGTGACGCGGATGCAACACCACGCTTGTGTCATGCACGCACGCACGTCCCCATATGGACGGTGCCACATAAAGATGGCTCCGTCTATACATGCTAGGGTTCTGGAGCGTGTGGATGCTGCGTGCTCCGGAACCCTAGAATTGGCCGAGGCCGCCACAAACCGGTGGTCTGTATTGGGTCCAAGATGATACTATGACCATGCTGGAAGAAAAGTGGGATATGATATTAACCAAGCAACCATTAAACTACGCCACAGCTACTCAACAACACAGTTTGTGTGTCAGTTAGAGAATTCACCTGCTCACATACCCTCCTAACCAATTCCCATCTTCAGAGGATTACTAGAAGCAAAGAGATTGTGGAGAGGACAATGCTAAGTCAGCAAGTTCTTTCTTTGTGATGCCCCCTCCTTGTCTAGATGTCTTGAAAAAGAGTTTGAACAGCTACCTGCTAGGAATGCTCTAGCTAGAGGATAAAGCGATGGAGGATGATGGTTGGATCAAATAGCCCATAGGGCCAACTATATAGTTCTACGATTCCCTCCTTATGACTCTATACTGGCATATTCTCTTCTTTGTGTCTTGAAAAAGAGTCTGGACAGCTACCTGCTGGGATTCCTCTAGCTAAGGAATAAAGCTATGAATGATGGTGGTTAGATCAGATAGCCCATATTAATTAATTAATTAATTAAAGGGGCAGCTCTATGATTCATAGAATCATAGGCCTGTTCCAGACTGCCAAAATAAAGCTGCTTCGGGTCTCTTTGGAGGTATGCTGTTTAAATGATGCATGCACCCTAAGAATCCGGAAGCTGCACCAAAGCTGCCCTCCAGTGCTTAGGAATGGAGTGTGGCTTTGGCGCAACCTCCGGACTCTTAGGACCCTTGCGTCGTTTAAACAGCATACCTCCAAAGAGACCCAAAGCAGCTTTATTTTGGCAGTCTGTAACAGGCCATAGAATCATAGAGTTGGAAGAGACCACAAGGGCCCTGATCCAGTCCAACCCCCTTCTGCCATGCAGGAAATCCAAATCAAAGCATCCCCGACAGATGTCCATCCAGCCTCCGTTTAAAGACCTCTAAGTAAGGCGACTCCCTATAGAGTTCATCACACGGGCCTCTGAGAATGTGCCCGAAGCGGAATGGAAATGAGCGGGAAGGGAATGGAACAAGGAAAGGACACATATTACCGCACGGGAGAACACCACCGGTGCTGCCAGAAGTCTCCAATCTGTTCCCCATCCGTCCCACAGCAGCCGATTTTCAAGAAGTGTTCAGAAGCGTTCTTGAAAATCGGCTGCTGTGGGACGGATGGGGAATAGATTGCGGATGTCCAGCAGCATCGGCGGCATCCTCCCGTGTGGTATTATGTGTCCTTTCCCCCATTCCATTCCCTTCCAGCTCACTTCCATTCTGCTTTGGGCGCATTCTCCGAGGCCCATGCATCAAACTCCTATGATTCCCTCCTTATGACTCTATACTAGCACATTCTCTTCTCTGTGTCCACCTTCCTTTCCAAGCAGAGCATGGGACAAAACCACCCCCCAGCTTAGGTCTTTTAAAAGAACTGCCTTATAATTAGAAACCGAACAAATCTTACCTACAAAAACTTTCGATTTTTAATGCATACACATTTTTTGGGGAATTTTTAAATTAGTGAAACGGAGAACACTATTTACCTTTCAGAAGGAACAAGAACCTCACAGAAGACTGGAAGGTGACCACAAGCTTGTCTGGCAATGTATTTATCTCTTCTCACGTCGGTTGTTATGTCTATCAGCCAAAGCTGCTAGCGAAGTGGGGATTATGAGGTTTCTGAGAAAAGCATACTTAAATTTCTGCTATGTTAGCAAAGTCGGAGAAGGATTGTTACAAGCAGAGATGCTGCCAACTTCTCCAACGGATCAGTTTCTTGTTACCTTAGGCCTGTTCCAGACTGCCAAAATAAAGCTGCTTTGGGTCTCTTTGGAGGTATGCTATTTAAATGATGCATGGGTCCTAAGAGTCCGGAGGTTGCGCCAAAGCCACACTCCATTCCTAAGCACCGGAGGGCAGCTTTGGTGCAGCTTCCGGATTCTTGGGGTGCATGCGTCATTTAAACAGCATACCTCCAAAGAGACCCCAAGCAGCTTTATTTTGGCAGTCTGGAACAGGCCAATGTCGCCTAAACCAGTGGGAGCGAATGTAATCAAATATCGTAAGGGATTATGAGGCTTTAAAGATCCCCTACGACCCCTTTACTCTTTCTATTAAACATTGTAGACTGTGGCAAATTAAAAATCAAAGTGGAACGATCGCGTATAATATTGTCTATGGTCACATTAGCGAGGATCTTATATATGCGCAGTGCTGGGAAGCAAATAAAACACCGACAGATAAGGAACGGATTCTGAAATCAATAGAAGCGAGAGGTCTAGGTATCTTAACAGCTATCCTAAAAGGCAAAACTAAAAATAACATCGAAAAAGAACTGGAATGCCTAAAAAAATCTATGGAGAAGAAAAAGGTTTAAAGTTGATTTAAAGAAAAGAAATGTCAGTTTGGTAATTAAATAAGAAATTAAGTTAGATGAATATACTATTTTATATCATTTAAATTTTGGAACGATATCACATTAGACAAGGGGAGACATTCCACATGGGTGCCGCCAGCATCCACACGTCACACGGCAGAATTGATGCTGTGAGTGCGCCATTGGGCACTTGCGGCACCACTTCCGGGGCGCAGAAAGAAGCACCATTTTCAGGCTTCTTTTTGCCACGTCCGGGAACCGTGCGGTTTTACCACTGCGGTTCCCGGATGCGGCAACCGGCGGCGCCGGCAGACCGCCGATTTCAGGTGGTCTGTAACGCGCCTGTGATTATGAAGAAGTCCGAAGACAGAAAGATATCATCTTAAGCTTGATCATTATATGTTTGTCACTGGAAAAGAGTTGCTGATGTTGTTTAGTCTTGGTTTGTTTTGTCATGTGTGTAAATGTGAAGGTATATACATGTGTTATGTTTTTAAGTCTTAATACTCTGGTTTCTCTTCAGATCGTATAAATCTTAATAAAACCGAATTAAAAAATAATAACTGGTTGTGCCTCTGAAGCTGATGAAAGTTGTGGACAAAAACATTTAGAGGACATGAGATTGCATTCCAGTAGCGCATATGCTACTGAAGAAGTACAGAAGAGGACCGCTAGAGGAGAACAAGGGTCCACCTTAGGGTTGAATTAAACAATATAGGTCCCATACGGACAGGCCAAAATAAAGCTGCTTTGGGTCACGTTGGAGGTAGGCTGTTTAAATGATGTATTAAATGATGTCTGGATGTATTAAATGATGTCTGGATGTATTAAATGATGTCTGGAAGCCGCACCAAAGCCATGATCCAATCCTAAAGACTGGAGCACAGCTTTGGCACAGCTTCCGGACTCTTAGGACACATGCATCATTTAAACAGCATACCTCCAAAGTGACCCGAAGCAGCTTTATTTTGGCCCGTCTGTATGGGGCCATACTTAGTCCACAGTTAGAAGAGTTACTCCCTCAAGTATCACGGCATGAAACTGCCCTTGCCTACATGAATGGACTTTGTTTTGCGCCTGATCGTTCGTATGTCTGACCGCGGAGGCCTCCATATTTTGCACACTGTGCTGCGAATGGCAAGGATGGATTTATTGCAAAGGATATGCATTCCTCTTAATGTCTACTATGATCAGGGTAGATAGCCGGATGCCTTTCGAAAGTCTCCAAAAAGGCTATAAACTCCACAGTGACTGATTTTTAATGCCACATTGACTCTGAACATGGTGGCTTCGTTCAGTCATCATGGCTAGTAGTCATTTATAGACCTCTTTCCTCCTTTCCCATAAATTATTCTCTCAATAATAATAATAATAATAATAATAATAATAAATAAATAAATATTCTGCCTCTCCCTACAGATCGAGGCGGGTTACAAAAGAACATGAAATTAAATAATATAACCAACAACAACATCACACAATCTTCGACCCTCCACCGTCTACATAATAATAACATCAAATACAAATTAACATAGTTGAAATAATTAAAACAATCTAACCCTGCGGTTACCAGATTTTGTGGCAGCAAATCTCATAAGTGTGTGTGTAGGACTCTTTTTATGTGTCCTGGATCCACTGTCCATCTATTTTATTGGGTAGACATAAGTGTTAACAGCATGAGGAAAGGTGCAAAAAGTCTTTACGTCTGCCATCATCGCTCCACATTGCTCACTGCTACCTTCCAGGAAAAGATTAGATGTCACACTTAAGGATAAGAGCGACTATAGTCATTAGGCCACAAAAAATGGACAGATCAATCAAATCATCACATCTCAGTGTAACTTAGGCCTGTTCCAGACTGCCCAAATAAAGCTGCTTCGGGTCTCTTTGGAGGTATGCTGTTTAAATGATGCATGCGCCCTAAGAATCCGGAAGCTGCACCAAAGCTGCGCTCCAGTGCTTAGGAATGGAGTGTGGCTTTGGCGCGACCTCCGGACTCTTAGGACCCATGCGTCATTTAAATAGCATGCCTCCAAAGAGACCCAAAGCAGCTTTATTTTGGCAGTCTGGAACAGGCCATATTTTATAATCCAGAAACATGCCATTGTGTGTGGACTATCCGTTACTAGCTGTGCTATTCCCTTTGCAAGCTATTAGTACCGGTTGAAGTTTATAAAGACACAGAAAGCTCCACAAGAGCGGTTTTGCAGACTTCTAGATAACTCTCAGACAACGCTTGTTGAGTTTAGGGAGTCGTCTAATTTGAGTCGCGGGATCTTCCATCAAAGGATAGGAGAAGAAATGTTAAGATTTATGAGACTGGTCAAACAGAAGCTTCTGCAATAAGGATAAATGATATTTTGAAAGACCCTGGAAGGTCTGAATTACCAAAGGGGAAACCTCCCCCAAACAGCTGCTGAATAACGACTAAAATGGTGAAGGGTCTGGAGACCATGCCCTACAAGTCTGAAACAGGGCTATCATATCACCTCTTAACCTTCTTTTCTCCAGGCTAAACATCCCCAGCTCCCTAAGTCGTTCCTCATAGGGCATGGTTTCCAGACCCTTCACCATTTTCGTTGCCCTCCTTTGGACGCGCTCCAGTTTCTCAATGTCCTTTTTGAATTGTGGTGCCCAGAACTGGACACAGTATACAGTAACATACAGTATATACCTTTGAGATGCAAGAAGTCTTGCCAGTTTAGGATCCTGTCTCCTCTAGTGAGATCTGCGAAGTAGTTGCCACTTTAAAGAATGGGAAGGCCCCAGGTGAAGATGGCATTGCGGGCGAGGGCTATAAAGCAGAACCAAATTGGCAGGCCTCCATCCTTTTGGTTCTACTTACATAAAATTAACGATAGTGACTACTTACCTCACCGATGGTATATTAGTATAATCATCCCTCTATTCCAAAGAGGTGACCCAAGTAACCCAGACAACTTTCGCCGTACTAGTTTGTTGGAAATCTCTTCCAAAATATATAGTAAGTATGTACTCAAAAAATGTAATGATTGGCTTGAGTCCATTGAGATGACAGTAGAAGAACAGGTGGGTTTCCAATGCAGTGTAAGTAACAGGGAACCTAAGGCACGTTACCGTTGCGCCGAAGGGGCGTGCTAGGGTTAGGAAGGGGCGTATTAGGGTTGAGAAGGGGCGTCACTTCCTGACGCCCCTCAACCCTAGTATGGACCGAGTCTGTACAAAATGGTGGCGCCCGCATGTCGCGCGGTGCAAATGACGCCACAAGTGCACCATTGGCACCTCACGGCATCATAACCGTGCCGCAAAGAGAAGCGCCATTTTGGGGCTTCTTTCTGCAGTGCGGAGGAGCCGTGCGGTTTGTACGCTGGGGCTCCTCCACGCTGCAAATGGCGGCGGCGGCGGCAGACCGCCCGTTTTGGGCGGTCTGTAATGCACCTAAGACAGGACAGTTGAGGAGTTGTACTTACATCGCTGAGTCTCTCTCGGGAACTGCTCCGCTGGAACTCTTTGGATTCACCGCTGGCGCTTTCGCTGTCACTGTCCCGGCAGCCGTTCTGGCTTGGATTAAGCTGCATTGAAGAGGTAAATAAAAGTTTCCATCTTAGCTAAGGTATTCATTTGAGCACATGCATTCAGATTTATAAAGACGGCACATAGATGAGTTATACCATACAGCTAAATGGATGAGCACATGCATCGCTGATTTTAAATACCCCCAAAAGAAAAGCTAAGAGAAATAACCACCTATTTCAGGGGTGTTGAATCCTGGAACATACATTGCAAGCAGCCAAGCCGTAATTGCTTAAAGACTGCATCCATACTATAAATGCTCCATAAACATGATTCTTGTTCATGACTATGTATGCGCTCAATGTTCCCACTCTTTACACAGAAACTATACATACAGCCTAAGCCATGCCAAATTTACTTTGAAATAAGTCCTGCTAAGTTTAGTAAAACTTACTCCCAGGTATGTGTAAAACTGCCAACTTAGATAATAGCAACTTCTAGTGTAACTTTATTGGGTGTTAGCTATATTGAACACAGAATAGTTCATTCATAATACTAAATGTGTTTAGGATTTAGCTGCACCTCTTGAAGAATTACTATACACTTGTTACCTCCGATTTGGTTAGGTCTGATTTAGGCATCTATGTAATTATTTACTTACAAACAAATATAAAAAATGATAAATAAATATGAATAAATTAAAGTTAATAATGACTCAGTGCCCCATAAAGATAACAAAGATTATCATACGCGCTACAAACATTATAAGCACACACGCACATCTAAACCACTGGACCATAGGATTGTAACATAAGTGGAGGCGCTGGGTTGTGAATTCCACTGGTTTGTAGTAATTTATGTGGTTGCAGCCCACTGACATAAACAAGTCCAAGTTAAGAGGTGACATGATAGCCCTGTTTAAATATTTGAAGGGATGTCATATTGAGAATGGAGCAAGCTTGTTTTTTGCTGATGCAGAGAATAGGGCATAAAGCAATGGATGCAAGCTGCAGGAAAGGAGATTCCACCTAAACATTAGGAGGAACTTCCTAATGGTAAGAGCTGTTCGACTGTGGAAGACACTCCTTTGGAGAGTGATGGAGTCTCCTTCCCCGGAGGTCTTTAAACAGAGGCTGAATGGTCATCTGTTGGGGATGCTTTGATTGAGAGTTCCTGCATGGCAGGAGGTTGGACTGGATGGCCCTTGGGGTCTCTTCCAACTCTACGATTCTATGATTCTATGTCCTACACTTATCTTGAATGTTGTACACTGTGTCATGCTTTGTCCTCCTTTGCAGTTAGGACATCCAGTTACATCTACTGTATAAGCAACCCGTTGGCCACCGTGTGAATCAAATGTATGACTAAATAGGATTTTAGTCTCATAATATGCAGCTCTTTTGTCCTTTTCATATAACTGTTGTTGTTGTTATATTTGTATCTCACCTTTCTTGCAAAATTGGGCCTTGCGATGGCTTACAATTAAAACACACGAACCAATCTTAACCCGTCAGCATTTGCTCACTGTTGCTAAAAGTACTTTTTTTCCTCCTCCAGGCTTAGGCCTGTTCCAGACTGCCAAAATAAAGCTCCTTTGGGTCTCTTTGGAGGTATGCTGTTTAAATGATGCATGCATCCTAAGAATCCGGAAGCTGCACCAAAGCTGCCCTCCAGTGCTTAGGAATGGAGTGTGGCTTTGGCACGACTTCCGGACTCTTAGGACCCATGCATCATTTAAAGAGCATACCTCCAAAGAGACACAAAGCAGCTTTATTTTGGCAGTCTGGAACAGGCCTTAGTAAAAAGGACCCACCACTATCAGGGAGCCAGTCTCCTTAGATTTTTAACCAGCTTTCCCATCCCGCCAGGAAATATCTGCTGTTGCTTTCTGCCGGAGAACTATCAATACTCTGATCACCCCCGAGGCTCAGAAGAGACCGGGCATATTCTCTGCACAGCTTTCAACCATTAGTCAGTGGTTCAATCTCTCTTTATTTCTTCCACTTGAGTCACAGTTCCAGCTGGTTAGAGGGAAAACAAGTGAATCTCAGCAGGTGTTCTTTTCTTCCCTCCGAGGCACAGTTTGTACAGAAACAGGAGGATGGCATCAAGGCTCTGGAGGGTGCAGACGCACATGCAAGCGCAGAAAAGAGACTTGGAACAACTGGTGTCCCATCTTGCGCTCTCTGTGCGCTTTTCTTGTGCCAAGCTTCTGAGGACTCCTGCTTTATATATGCAACTCCATGCCAGTCTTTAAAAAAAGATATACACACAGAGAGAGAGAAAACAAAACACTGACCTTTCAAAATAGGTCCTATAATGTCCGGGATATTTTCCGCTACAGTGCATGAGTTTCTGAATCTATGGGTAGATACTTGCCGTTACAGTGCAGATGAAACTGAACTAAACTAGAAACTGGCCAAACTTGGCATTTTAACTTTGCCTGCTCCTGACAAGTCTGTAATACAGTTGCCCCTTGGAACTCGTGGGGGATCCATTCCGGAGCGCACCACACGTTGTGAAACGTGCGCAAATTCAAGCCCCGAGGGAGTTTACTCCATTGTTGAACAGCCCTTACTGTCAGGAAGTTCCTCCTAATATTGAGGTGGAATCTCTTTCCCTGGAACTTGCATCCATTGCTCCATTGGGTCCTAGTCCTAGTCTCTGGAGTCTATAAATATGCTAACCATCTACCTGCATGTAAACGTCATTTGCCTCTGAGTAGATGTGTGTGGGGTTGTACTGTATGTGACACGTTCCCTCTTCCTTTCAATGTATCCCGAATTTAAAATATGAAGGAAATATTTACCCAAAACCATCTGGGAACCGTGAGGAAGGGAAATGCTGCTCTTGGAGAACTGCAAAAGCTTCCTTGGGTTTTGCTCTCCAGGCTTCAGTGATCAGTGTTAAAAGGGTATCAATGAGCGGCACAATTGCTCTTGATTGCCGCTTAATTGCTCTTTGTTGGGGTTCGACATCTTCTGCTCTGATTGATCTTGCCCTGGTTTTTCTCTCTCGCCATTATGGTTACAGCTTCCCTATTATCTCCTTGTAAGCCAACCGCAAGCTGACTTCGACCACCTGAATAATTTACATAGCCAGACGGCCAAGGCGCTGGAAATAGTATCATATTTTTAAGTCCGTCGCTCAAGCCTCCAAGACTCGTTTCCTTCTTGGTCTTCTCTTTTAAAACTAATGTGAGAGCTGTATGTCAATACTCAAATTCAATCTAAAGGTAAGATAAAGGTAGCCCTTTGACATGAATGTCTAGTTGTAACCAAGTACTGTTGTAGCCACTGTACTGTCTGTTCTCCTCTACGGGTCTGAAACATGGGTCACCTATCGCCAACACCTACGACTCCTTGAACGCTTTCATCAGCGCTGTTTACGCACAACTCTAAACATACACTGGACTGACTATGTGACGAATGTTGCTGTCCTTGAGCAAGCAGGGATCACCAGCATTGAGGCCATGCTACTGAGGACGCAGCTGCGCTGGGCAGGACACGTTTCTAGGATGAAGGACCATCGCCTCCCCAAAATAGTATTCTACGGTGAACTCGCCACGGGTCAAGAGCGTAAGAGGGGCGCCCCAAAGAAGAGATACAAGGACTCCCTGGAACAACATCTCAGGCTTGGCCAAATTGATCACCAACAATGGTCTGCCCTGGCCTCGCATCGGGAGGCATGGAGACGCACTATCCACGATGCTGCAGCCTTTTTTGAAAGCTCACGCTGAATGAGCCTCGAAGAGAAATGACAACGCAGAAAGAACCACAACCCAGAAACATCACCCAAGGAGACTTTCTGCTGTGCTTTCTGCAACCGAACCTGTTTGTCCCGGATTGGCCTTTTTAGTCACCAATGCGCTTGTACAAAGCGCGGGATCATGAGTCCTTCCCAAATCTTCGTTCGCGAAGCAAAGCCAAATATGAGATATACTGTATAGATAACCAAGTGCAAGGGGCAATGCTCATCTTCGTTTCTAAGCCGAAGAGCCAGCGTTGTCCGAAGACGGATCTGGTGGTCATGCGGCCAGTTTGACTGCACCGAATGCTTTAACCTTCCCACCAAAGTGGTACCTATCTATCTACTTGCATTTGTATGCTTTCGAATTGCTAGATTGGCAGAAGCTGGGACTTGTGATAGGAGCTCACTCCATCATGCAGCAATTTGGCCTCGAACTGCCCTTAAGTGGCATCTTAACCACTTAGGGGATTATCATACAGAAGTTTACCATCCCTGAAACATCTCTAAAGCGTCCATAAAGCACGAGGATGTGATCACCGGTCATGCTTATCCCCCATGAATAAACCATCACTAAAGGCACCCTAAAAGCGTTCGCGGAGCAGCCGTCTCTCTGCATCACGGGAACTCCCATTAAGCGGAGAAATGACTGCTCCGCCATTGCATCCCATGGTGACCCAAGGAAATTGAAACAGCTAAAGGATGCCCATATCTAGGCTCAAACACTGACCAGAATGGAGACTGCAGTCGAGAAAGAAGAAGACTAGAAATGGGAAGGGCAGCTATGAAAGAACTGGAAAAGATACTGAAAAGCAAAGGCATACAACTGAATACTAAAGTCAGAACTGTGGTGTTGGAGAAGAATACTTAGGGGACCGTGGATAGCCATTGGCAGTCTGGAACAGGCCTCTAGGGGTTCTGGATGTCAGGATGCTGACAAAATGTTGACCAAATAGATTCAGCATCTTGGATAGTTCCTTTAAACCTCCGCAGAAACCCTGTTGCTGATTCACCGTCCCACTGACTTCAGAGTCACCCATTGCCACTTTCCTGGGGCTGGAGCAATCTGAGTTGATAAATGATAGTGGCAGGGCTCTGTCTAGGCCAGAAAAAGGTTGAAAGGTTGGAGGACAAGAAAGGAGCCAAACTGCGTTCATCTCTGCCGCTTTGACTCGCCACGGAGCGTGTTGCTTATGATTCTGCAATACCAAAACAGCAAGGGAAAGGCTGATTGATACAGCGGCCGACTTGGCAAGGTGTAATTTTAACAGCGATATCTCTCCCTGCGCAGCCATAAGAATGCAAAGAGTCAAGAGAAGCCTATATTTTATTGCGACGCCGGCTTTAAAGTGCACCAAAATGCTCTTCATTGGTTGCAATCGCGGAGAGCGCTCCGTTTCGCATCTCCATTGCCTTGTCGCCTTTTCCACTTTCGTGTCACAGCAAGATGATGCAATCTTGGGTACATTATTTTGTAGCTTAAAAAACAACAACTGAGTTTCTACTTCCTCCTTCACAAAATCGATCGAATCCCTCCTCCCTGGTGCCTTAAAACCTATTTATTAGAATGTTTTGGGTTTTGCAAGAGAGACAGAAAGCAGAAGATATTTCAAATGTTTGGGTTAAATACATGGGAAATGATGCATAGGAAAAGGGCAAGGAAAAGAGTGAAGGAAGACCATTTAAATAGGGGATCATTTTATTCTTCTTTGCGCTACATTAGGAAGGGGAAAGCATCTTTGCAACAGCAGGACCGTCACAAATGTGAGTCACAATGCTCACAAAGCTTCTGGGATTTTGTTTGAGGCGGGGCAGGATTCATGAAGTTCGTTTCTTTCACTCCACAATCTCAACTGAGAAACTGCTTGCCTATTATCTCCTACCTTCCCTTAACTAGCAATGCTCTATAGCAATGCTCTATAGCAATGGCTTTTGACCTATGTCCAGCAGAAGGAGAGAAGGCACAGTAGACCCTGGAACTGTTTTTAAGTTGGGGATGTATATATGTGTGTGTACAGGATGGGGGACACCTGGCTGAATGAGACTACATGTGACAGACATCTTGGAGTCAAGTTGAACATGAGTCAACAGTGCGATGCAGCAGCTAAAAAGGCCAATGCGATTTTAGGCTGCATCAATAGAAGTATAGTGTTTAGATCAAGGGAAGTAATAGTGCCACTCTATTCTGCTTTGGTCAGGCCCCACCTGGAATATTGTGTCCAGTTCTGGGCCCCACAATTCAAAAAGGATATTGAGAAACTGGAACACGTCCAAAGCAGGGCGACTAAAATGGTCAAGGGTCTCGAAACCATGAAGCCCTATGAGGAACGACTTAGAGAGCTGGGGATGTTTAGCCTGGAGAAGAGAATGTTAAGAGGTGATATGATAGCTCTGTCATACTGAGGAGGAAGCAAGCTTATTTTCTGCTGCTCCAGAGAATAAGACATGGAGTAATGGATTCAAGCTACATGAAAACAGATCCCAGCTCAACATTAGGAGGAACTTCCTGACAGTAAGGGCTGCTCAATAGTGGAAGACATTCCCTTGGAGAATGATAGAGTCTCCTTCTCTTGATGTCTTTAAACAGAGGCTGGACACAATATTGTAAATGTGGGTTTTAATGTGTTGTGAGCCGCTTTGATTGTCTTGTCACAAAAAAGCGGGATACAAATAAAAGCTTTAGCTATTATTTATTATTATTATTATTATTATTATTATTATTATTATTATTAATCTGTCGGGGTTGCTTTGATTGGGAGTTCCTGCATGGCAGGGGATGGACTGGATGGCCTTAGGGTCTCTTCCAACTCTAGGATTCTATGATTCCATGTATGTATGTATGTATGTATATCCCATCTTTGTTCTGAAGCCTGGGGTAACCACAGCATCACAGTCTAACTTACTTCAGAGGACTGTTTAGATCAGTGGTTCCCAACCTGTGGGTTGGGACCCCTTTGGGGGTCGAACGACCCTTTCATGGGGGTCGCCTAAGACCATTGGAAAACACCTATTTAATTACAGTTATGAAGTAGCAATGAAAATAATTTCATGGGTTTGGGTCACCACAACATAAGGAACTATATTAAGGAGTCGTGGCATTAGGAAGGTTGGGAACCACTGGTTTAGATATAAAGGTGGAGGTGAGACACGGGACACAATCATGTATGACACCCATAGCTTCAGGAAATAAATGGGACAGGATCAGTTCAAACACATACACAGCTGGGGGAAATACGGTTATCATAAAGGATCTGATGCATTCAGATGGCCTTTCAGTTGTTTTCAGACCTACAAAAGGATGGAAGGCTGAGTCAACCTTGGAGCCCCTGGGATCGAACTCACAACTTTGTGGCTGCAGAACCGGTATTTAACTACTGTACCACCAGGGCTTAAGCACTATCTATCTATCTATCTATCTATCTATCTATGACACTGGTTCAAGGGGGTTACACCTTAACAAGAGTCGGAACCATCAAGTACCACCAAAGATGGTTTTTTGTGGGTATTTTGGGCTATGTGGCCATGTTCTAGTAGAGCTTCTCTCTGACGTTTCGCCAGCATCTGTGGCTGGCACCAAAGATGCATTACAGCTGCACCGACGGATGCATAGTTAACATTTTCCAAGTAGTGGACATGCTTGAACAGAAAATCGGTCTTTGAAAAGGCCCCACATTCCACCTTAAACCAACCTTTATTCATGTTCTGCACATATACACACACATGCATTAAAAATGTCAGGCCTTCCCTGGCGAGTAGTAATTCATAACAAAAAAGAGGCATACAAAATATGGGTGGCACACATTTTGGGCACAGAGGGGGTATTTTAATCTGGTCCCCAACCCCATTCCGACGTTCCCTAAAACCTTAACCGATCAAAGTTTTGCAGACGGGGGAAAAGGAAGTGGGGGGATCAACGCTGCAAAAATTAATAACTATTTAAATATTCTGTTTCATCGTGATAACAAACAGATGGTTTTAATATTCTAGAGGCTAATTTCTGAACAATTAAAAACACAGCAAGACATTAGCTGCTAATGAAACATTTTAGCTATCAGCATAGGCATCTGCCATTAATTTCCACACAGTAAGGACTTGGCTCCCTCCAATCTGTTCTTTGTTAAAGGAAGTTTTTGTCCTCCCCTCCGACTTGGAATTTAGTGGAGTAGAGAATTAACAACTGTTTTCAATCAGTAAGCAGCAGGGTATTGCGCTGGCATTCGGGAAGGCCATCTCTACCATGGGGCACACATCTATGCCCCCGCGACAGCTTTGATGTGGATGTATAGCTGGGATTTCAGAGGGGAACCCGGTTCCTAATTATGTTTCCTTTGGAAATGGATGGATTAATCCTATATAATGGCGCAATGTCTCCTTTTATTAGGTTCGTGCAAGACTCATGTGAATACTTTCAGAAGAGTGCTCTTAAATTCCGTTGGCATGTTTACATGCCTTTACCTGTCGTCTTATGGCGACTCCATGTGCGGTTTTCTTAGACAAGGAGTACAGAGTGGTTTTGCACTGAGATATTGCCTATGCCACCCATCCAAGTACCAACCAGGGCTGACCCTGCTTAGCTTCCGAGATCAAGAGAGATCTGGTTCCGAAGCCAAAATATGTATGTAGAGAGATCTTGTGGCAACTTTGAGACCGACATTAATGAATTAATAAAAGCACATTATTGGAGATGTTACAATTCTAAAATATTGCGCTCAAGCATGCCTACATAACCCAATGCTTTAGCTATAAGTCATTCTCAGCACTAGTGCGTTCTGCAGGAAAGCCCTTACTTACTATCTCTCATGACATGGAACTTAATTTATTTTCTGGATGTCTCCTAACATGCGCATTATGGCTACATCAAATAAGTCATTAAAAGCCAACAGACCTCATGAAAACTCAAATACTAATCATTTTGCAGAGGGAGCTTGTAGCATCTTTGAGACTAACTGAAACTAGCGTCTTTGAGACCAACTAGGAGCATACGCTTTTGTATACTTGAGTCTGAAAAACGTAAAAATGGCCCTATATATATATATATAGTGCCACCAAGCACTATAAATATATCTGGGGCGAATGAGTCCATCAGCATTCAACAGGCCCTGAATGTCAGCAGTGGCAGCATCAAACAGGTGCTCCAAGTCGGCGCATGCGATGTGATGATGGAGCCAGCTATGTGGCAATGCACATCCTCCTGAGACTGTTCAGCGTACAACAGGGATAGGCAACTTGGAAGGGGACACAGCTTTCTTCCATTACTCCCAGCATGACTGCAAGTGATCTAATGTCACTTATAGGTTTCAGTCCCACTGTGTTTTTGTGGCCGTAATTGTTTTAATGTTTGAGCAGATGGGTTTGAGGAGGCCTACTGTGGGCTTCAGAGGTTACAAAATGGGGACCCAGGGCATGCACCACCACCACCCCAGGCCTACAAGATGTATCCACTCTCACCCAGGAACATGATTTTTTAGATATCTAGAGGTGGGATAGAAGACCAGCTGAGCCCAGAATAACTGTGAATGTCAAGTCATGCTAACGAAAAGTTTATCAAATCTTCCCCCTAGAAATAGAGAGTAGGGATTAGGAATCAAAATCCTTTTATGTCCCCTTCTTGCACATGAAGCATTAAACTGCATGATTTCCCTCCTTGTCTAGAAGATATTTCATGTAAATACTGAATTCTTGCATTTGGGGGAATGATTTCGATGTAAACAGCACAAGATAAATGCCGCATTGTTGCATGGACTTTTGAAAACTGGGGTCCATTCACACTCATGTTTTTTGTCCCAAAAAGATGTGGATCATGGTGCTGATGCACATCGGGATCGTTGTTCCCATTACCTTTTGGGTCCGTGAATCTCTCCGAGTCATTTTAAGCCTTGTGTTATTCACGCATGCCATCGTTTTGGGATAAAATGAAGCCACCTCCATTCCCATGAACAATACAGAGTGATCCGGACAGATTCAGAAGTGTATTTACACTGCCGAAGATGCGAATCGATGTGGATCTTTCAGACAAACTCAGGGGGAGGAGGGGAACTGAATAAAATAACTCAGGTTAAGTGAGTTTTTTGATGGCCTTCCTGCCAAAAGTGCACCAAGTACATTTGGGGCAAGTGTGAACACCAAGAAAATAACCCAGATTCATTCCAGATTATTTTTGCTGTGTTAATGGGGTTTTAGAAGCGTCAAACGAGCTGGTTGGTCTTTTTGATCAATCAGATGGTCCTCCTATTCTTGCTAAGTATGGGTCCGAACAGACAGGCCAAAATAAAGCTGCTTCGGGTCACTTTGGAGGCATGCTGTTTAAATGACACTTGCATCTAAAGAGTCCAGAAGCTGCGCCAAAGCTATGCTGCAGTCCTTAGGATTTGAGCATGGCTTCTGGCCTCTTGCTGGATCTTGTAGGGGCAATGGTTTATCAAAGGCGCAGGACAGACAGTCCCAAAGCACCGCGCCACCACCGATTCTAGGGTTAGGGACCATGCACCAACCGCACGGTCCCTAACCCTGGTAGGTACAGGTGGCATCCTGATGGCAGCCTTCCATCCACAGGGGGCCGCCATCTTTACGTAACAGACGCATAGCGTCTGCACATCACAGCATATCCGTTACGTCGCGAGTGTGATATTGGCGCACTCGCGACATAACCAGGGCCCTGGGAAAAGAACCTGGAAAAAACAAGTTCTTTTAACTCCAGAGCAATGTTGCACAGTCTAGCGGCTGCGGCATCCCTCCGGAGTTAAAATGGGCACCTGCAGATGCCGTTTTTGGGTCCTGCGCCAAAGAGAGCCATCAAAAAGCGAATGGAATGGCTGCTTGTCTTTGGAGCTCACAACTAACACAACTTGAAGTCAACAGCGAACTCCGTGATGAAAGCAAGATGTCGGACTACGTGTGCAGCTATGGGGAGAGAAGGGATGGATCCTGCAAAGGAAGTGGTTGATGTCCAAGGACTGGGATAGTACTCCTCCAAAGCACCACCGCATCCAACTCCACACAACCACAAGCCTCACTCCACGGCAACAGCTGTGTTTCTCTATGGCAATAAAAGGGAACCATTTAATAGCTTTTATTGTGCTGCTGTGATGTTTGAGCACAGCCATTTCCCTCTCTCCCAGGAATCCCGAACCCCACGGGGCTTCGGCAAGAAAAGATCTCATTTACCTAAAAGCGCTTATAAATTTTTAATTTGCTTTAACAAGTAAATTAACAAGTCCCTCATTCAGGCAAGTTTTACGGCCGCTTGCCACTCGGGGAGGGCCATAAAATCTTTATAGATGATCCAGAGCTACCAGGGCTGCTCATAATAAATGGTCTGTTTCCTGTTATTTTATCAAACCACTGGGTTCCTTAACAGCTTAAAAGTTGCAGCTCCCTTATTCCTAGGGCTTTTTATGGGGCCATCTTAATAAATTGTCAAGAATATTTAAAATCATACCAGGCCTCTGTTAAGTCGCTACAAACCTAGCATCTTCGGTTGTATTTTTATCGATCGGCGCCAATCCTCTTCCTCTTTCCTCGCGGCCGACCGAAAAAAAGCTCCAGCGATGTCTTGCTTTCGGTGAGCATTCATTTAAAAATAAAACTCTTAGCCAAAGAGGTAGCATTCAAAGATATAGCCATGTTAGTCTGTAGAATCAGTATGCAGAGAGAGATCTGGTAGCACCTTTGAGACCTTTGAGATGCATCTGAGGAAGGTCTGCCAACTTCTTTCTTCCCATTAGTCTCAAAGGTGCTACAAGATCTCTCCACAAGCTCTTAGCCAAAGTCTTTCTTTCTAATTGCCAGTGAGTTTCAAGTATCCATAGGCTCTCCCTTCAGATTCCCAACAGTTCTTATAAACATTTGCTGAAAGAGACCCCAAGGGCCATCCAGTCCAGCCTCATTCTGCCATGCAGGAACTCTCAGTCAAAGCATCCCCGACAGATGGCCATCTAGCCTTTGTTTAAAGACCTCCAAAGAAGGAGACTCCATCACCCGCCGTGGGAGCGTTTTCCACAGTCCTTAGTATCAAGAAGTTCTTCCTAATGTTGGGCTGGAATCTCTTTTGCTGTAGCTTGCATCCATTGTTCCGGGTCCTGTTCTCTGGAGCAGCAGAAAACAAGCTTGCTCCCTCCTCAATATGACATCCCTTCAATATTTAAACAGGGCTATCATATCACTTCTTAGCCTTCTCTTCTCCAGGCTAAACATCCCCAGCTCCCTCAGTCATTCCTCATAGGACATGGTTTCCAGACCCTTCACCATTTTAGTTGCCCTCCTTTGGACACGCTCCAGTTTCTCAATGTCCTTTTTAAATTGTGGTGCCCAGAACTGGACACAATATTCCAGGTGGGGCCTGACCAAAGCAAAATAAAGTGGCACTATTACTTCCCTTGATCTAGACACTATACTTCTATTGATGCAGCCTAAAATTGCATTGGCCTAATTTACAGCTGCTGTCCTCCTCTGGACACATTTCAGCTTGCCAACAATATTTCTGAATTGTGGTACCCAGAACTGGACACAGTAATTGAGGAGAGGCCCGACCAAAGCAGAATAGAGTGGCACCATTACTTCCCTTGATCTAGACGCTATACATCTATTGATGCATCCTAGAATCTTTTTAAACTCTGCTAAGCACTGTTGATTCATGTTTAACTTGTAGTCTACTAGGACTCCTACATCCCTTTCCCATGTACTCATGTCAAGCCAGATGTCCCCCATGCTGTTGAAATTCATTTGGCTAGTTTTGTCCCAGCTTTCTAATCTGTGAAGGGGTCATCATAAACTGGAAATGACTTGAAGGCACACAACAAAAACAACATCTGTAATGCCATCAGGATATGCATATCGACACCACAAACTGGGAAAGAAATGCTCGGAAAAGACAACATGCTTGACGCTTGGAAAGATGCTTGAAAGGCTTCAAGAGATGGTCAAGTTTCACCGAGAATATCCCTAAATGCCAAGCTCATTTGCAACAACATTTATTTCTATCCCACCTCTGCAATACGATCGAGGCGGCTTACATCAGTAAACATATAACATAATACACATCATAAAATAATGCACAGCCATCACTAGTGTTGGAAGCGACTTGCAGTACCAAAAACTAAAAGGCTCAAGCTACAATAGAGCATGGCGAGAAGGGGCAAAGCAAACCTGGAAAAATGCAGGGGATCCTACAGCTCCTCCCACAACTAATACAATGAGCATTTCCTATACTAAAACATACTTTGGCCTTAACTAATATGAAAGAAAATGTACGGGGAGATTCAAACAGTCCTGGCTGGACACAACAAGGGGCATTCTTCAACTGAAAGAAGGTGTCTGCCATGCATGGATATCTTTTCCTTGATTCAAAACTCTGAGCAGATTCCTTTCGTTATATGTTATATGTTATATGTACAGTACCAAGGACTCTATATATGTATGTAAGCAGACAAGAGAGCTATCGGGGCCCAGAACCATCGGCCATGTTGGTTAAGTGAGTCTGACAGCTGTGATCTAAATATTAATTCCCCCAATTTTTGAATTAGGCTCTATAGTAACCTGAACACTCCCCCAATGCAAGGTTTATGCACCCTAAAATGGCATCCATAGGGAAGTTCAATCAATCAATCAATCTATCAATCAATCAATCAATCTTTCATCTTTTGTACCCATGCTTTGAGCACTGCAGACGTCAAAAGCCAGTGCTCTTCTCCTGTGAGCAGAAACTCACCACATATGGTCTGAGCAGTGCATGCAACACTGAAAATGTGAGACAGAGAGAGAGAGTTAGAAATGGGAACTCTTCCAAAACTGCAGCTGTGCCAGGCCATTAAAAAGCCGAAACTCATTTTGCTGCTCAACCCCATGCTTATTACCACATAACTATTCATCAAAGAAATTTCAGTGCAATTAATTAAATTATTCCCATGCTTCTGCTGCGGAATCGTTATTCCTGTATCAGCTTTCACTCACGCTCTCTCCAGCCCAATGCTGGCATGCCAAGAGACATCTCTAAGGTTGTCCGGCTCCTGTAAAGCTATGCTCATTGCCACTCGCGCAGCCTCTCCTTTCGCTCTCTCTCGCTCTCTCTTTCTCTTTAATTGCTACTCGTTGTCCATGAGGATATCGCTGCCAGCATATTGGCAGGGCTTCCAGGCAAGAGGGAGGCAGTGAAATCTACCTGCAGACACTTAACATTAGGGTCAGGCTCCGATGCGACTCTCGCGAGGCCCTAATATGGAAAACAAATGTTTCCGGGAAGATTTTTTATCAGTTTGGATTTTATTAGTTTCAACGTCGGATCTTCCAGTACCGGGGTCTCGGTATAAGTTGCAGAGTCATTGGAAAACCCATGTGTTAATTAGGTTTATGATTGAAATATGCTTAGCAGGAGAAATCCAAGCTCATGCATTTTCATCTCCTGCCAGCAGTTTCTAGGAGCGATGCACATTATTAGTTCACTGGGCTGAGGGAGAACCAGATGTACTCACTGGAAATTCAATAGGCATTTTAAACAACGGTGTCAGAGTTATGCGCTTTTAGCTCCCAAGCATCAGAAGAAGAAGGAAGAAGGAAGAAGGAAGGAGAAGACCACCCTTGGAAAACACTTACTCTTTTGGACTACAACTCACAGAATACTGAAGTAGTAGAAGGGACAAACAGGGCATCTACCAAGTTTCCCCAAAAATAAGACACTGCCTTATATTTACTTTCAGACACACTATGGCTTATTTTCAGAGGATGTCTTATTTTTATTAAGTATGGCACAGCAATCTACATTTATTCAAATATAGGCCCCATACAGACAGGCCAAAATAAAGCTGCTTCAGGTCGCTTTGGAGGTGTGCTGTTTCAATGATGCGTGCGTCCTAAGAGTCCAGAAGCCGCACCAAAGCCACGATCCAGTCCTAAGGGCTGGTGCACAGCTTTGGCGCAGCTTCCGGACTCCTAGGAGGCATGCATCATTTAAACAACATACCTCCAAAGTGACCTGAAGCAGCTTTATTTTGGTCTGTCTGTATGGGGCCATAGTTAAGTCGTCTTCTTCGGGAACATCGCCATAATTCTCCAAACCCGGAATTCCATCCTGAATCTCTCGCGACTCCGTTTCCTTTAGGACCATTGGCCCCAATCTTTCTGCTCCCTTCCGTTCCGCGTCGGGCCTATCACTATGTCTTATTTTCGGGGTATGGCTTATATTGCACAAATGCTTAGAAATCCTGCTGTGGCTTATTTTATGGGTATGTCTTCTTTTCGGGGAAACGGGATAGTCTAACTCCCTGAAATGAGGGAATACGCTCTTGAAATATGGCCATCCAAGCTCCAAACATGGAACGTCTACCATCCTTGGAGGTAATCTGTTTCATTGTTGAACAGCTCTTATGATAAAGAAGTTCTTCCTAATGTTTCGGTGGAATCTCTTGTCTTGTAATTCGAATCCATTGGTTCACGTTCTTGATTCTGGAATTTCTGAAGCTGGGTCCATCTTCCATATAACATCCCCTGCAGACATTTTGCTGAAGCTCATAGATGGTGTGTTGAATGGTATGAGTTGGGGACTGTAGTTGACCTCTGGGGGTTTTCTGTCTAGTAGAAGATAGTTCTTATTACTGGTTTGTATTTTCACCTCCTTGGGTTAGAAATGTCTGTTGTAAATCCAAGAGTTTTGAGTCTCTGCCTTGAAGACCATAAGACATCCAAGCCCTCTGATACAACTGCATTTGGATTAATGCACACAAATCTGATATTAGAAATGGCAATACCCAAAGGTTTTGGTCCTTGAATTACAAAGGAAGACTAGAAAGAGAACCAGCTGAACTGGATTATAGTCACAAATTCCAATCATTAGCAGACGCATGACCAAAAAACAATGGCTTCAGGGCACACATACACCACATATATTAATACAAGAGGCCTTTGTGCTGTAGATATAACAAAAGGGATCTTTTTGAATCAGGAATAAACGTTTTGAATCAAGGAAAACATAGTCGTGCGTGGCAGAGGGTTGGACTGGATGACCCTTGTGGTATCTTTCAACTCTATGGCCTGTTGCACACTGCCAAAATAAAGCTGCTTTGGGTCTCTTTGGAGGTATGCTGTTTAAATGATGCATGCATCCTAAGAATCCAGAACCTGCACCAAAGCTGCCCTCCAGCGCTTAGGAACGGAGTGTGGCTTTGGCGCAACCTCCGGACTCTTAGGACCTATGCATCATTTAAATAGCATACCTCCAAAGAGACCCGAAGCAGCTTTATTTTGGCTGTCTGTAACAGGCCTTAGATTCTTTATTCTAATACTCATCCTTAGTTTTGGTTCAAAAGACCAACTGAAGTTGTCACATCCCAAGCCAGAACATTCGTTCATCTAGCCCAGAATTGTCCTTGCAAGGGATAGGAATCATAAAGTCCTCCAGATGTTTTAGGCTGTAGCAATAAAAGTATAGTGTCTAGATCAAGGGAAGTAATAGTGCCACTGTATTATGCTTTGGTCAGGCCCCACATGGAATATTGTGTCCAGTTCTGGGCCCCACAATTCAAAAAGGACATTGAGAAACTGGAGCGTGTCTAAAAGAGGGCAACTAAAAATGGCGAAGGGTCTGGAAACCATGTCCTATGAGGAACGACTCAGGGAGCTGGAGATGTTTAGCCTGGGGGAGAGAAGGTTAAGAGGTGATATGATAGCCCTGTTTAAACATTTGAAGGGATGTCATATTGAGGAGGGAGCAAGCTTGTTTTCTGCTGCTCCAGAGACTAGAACACGGAACAATGGATGCAAGTACAGGAAAAGAGATTCCACCTCAACATTAGGAGTAACCTCCTGACAGTAAGGGCTGTTCAACAGTGGAAGACATTCCCTTGGAGTGCAGTGGAGTCTCCTTCCTTGGAGGTCTTTAAACAGAGGCTGGATGGCCATCTGTCTGGGATGCTTTGATTGAGGGTTCCTGCATGGCCAAATGGGATTAGACTGGATGACCCTTGGGGTCTCTTCCAACTCTATGATTCTATGCTTCTATGACAGTGGAAGACGCTGCCTTGGAGGGTGGTTGAATCTCCTTCTTTGGAAGTCTTTAAACAGAGGCTGGATGGCCATCTGTCAATGGGGATGATTTGATTGGGAGTTCCTGCATGGCATAATGGAGGTGGACTGGATGGCCTTTTGGGTCCCTTCCAACTCTATGACTCTATCTCAAACCACAGGGAGGCTCACATGGCAGAACACAGTCATTCAAATAGCCTGCATCTGAGCCATCTAACAACAACCATGCAGCACAACCCCCTCTTCCCAGCATACAGCTCCTTGGATTTTGTTTAAATGTCGTCGTGGGAGTTACATGCAACACAATTGTCTTGGGACACACACTATGATCTGGGTGAGGATCATACACTTTATACACATTGGAACAAAAGAAAGACCAAAAAGAACATTCTCTGTGCGTAGTAAGATGAGCCAAAATAGAGCTGCTTTCCTGATGCTTTCCATGTGCCGCGAGATTTTGAAGCCAGGCGGCATTGATATATGTGATCCTTCATCTGCATCCTGAAATGGCACATTCCAAGATGATCTGTGCCACATGCCTTTTTTAAGGCAGACAAGTGGGATCTTAGTTCAATCAAGAATGCTACTCATCTTACATCCTACTCATCTTCCATAATTCGGTCTCGTCTTTCACATACCCGGGATTTAGCTTGGCGTTTGCAGGGCTGCAAATTGGCATCCTTGTTTTGGACGCAAGATTACAATCCTGCTTGGAAAGGCATCTGTGTGGGCAGACCCCAGACACCCACTATCTGGGCCAGGTTCCCCCTCCCCTTGCCAACGGCTCAGCGCCCAAAATGCGGACCAGATTTTCCAAAGTGTTCAGCACTTTGCCGGCTTTGATTGTGACATTTAGCAGCCCAATTTCCAGAAGAATGTGTATGCGCGGGGCGGGGGAGAGGGATCAAAGCGCTTCCCTTCAGAACATATTGAACGCATGTGGGATTCATTTGTCATGCTAAAGTAGACCACCGTGTTTTTATTCCCCCCCCCCCACTTCTTTCCGTTAATACAAACACAACCCGCAGTTTTCATTTTGATGGCAGACGGCATTATATATATTGTTTGTTCCTAAAAGTTTTATATCCAGAGCTCTTTCCTCCAATCGTCAAAGGAGATCACCTCCTTTCCCAAATGGTTAGAATGGATGCATCTTTGGAGGCTATTTAATGTTCTCCATAGAATCATAGAGTTGGAAGAGACCCCAAGGGCCATCCAGTCCAACCCCATTCTGCCATGCAGGAAATCCAAATCAAAGCATCCCCATTGACAGATGGCCATCCAGCCTCTCTTTAAAGACCTCTAAGGAACTAATCCTCCTCTGCATATCCTCCCACCCTGAGGCCCTGACATCAACAACAGAACAATACACAGATTAACATGGAACTTCGACAGTGGAACAGACTCCTTCCTCGGAGTGTAGTGGAGTCTCCTTCCTTGGAGGCCTTTAAGCAGAGGCTAGATGGCCATCTGTTGGGGATGCTTTGATTTGGATTTCCTGCATGGCAGAATGGGGTTGGCCACTGGAATATTGCATTTCCCTAGTGCATTTTCTTTCTCATGAGCTTGCAGTGGCTGATAATGCAAGATGCTCAGCCTCACAACGGTGACATTATCCCCTCCTTTCCTTCCGTCACTGTCAACCACAACATAATGCGTTAACAAATTACCTTGCCAAGTGACTTTTCGAGACGGTTGCTGGTGTCAACAAAATTAATGTGACATTTACAGCTATTTTGAGAGTCGAGATGAAACTGCTTACGTTATTCCATGGAAAGCAACATGAGACAGAATTGTTTAGTTGACAAAATCTAATTAGGTGTAAATTATTGCTGGTTCTGTGAATTGAATGAACTTTCGGAGGCACATACTTAAACCCAAACTCAGAGTCCTCTGTGCTGAAATCATATATTGTTCTGCTACCCGCCCAGCTAATCACACATAAAAACAGAATGGCTGATCAATTTACATCTTCCTCCGCTTTGGTATTACTTGTCAGCTGCCTACATTATCTTAACTGCCTCCCCCACCCTGGTTTTTAAAAGGCTAGATACACACACACACACCTTGACAACAGTACATGTGAAAGGGATCTAGGAGTCCTAGGAGACCACGAGTTGAACATGAGTCAACAGTGTGATGCGGCAGCTTAGAAAGCCAATGCAATTCTAGGCTGCATCAACAGAAGTATAGTGTCTAGATCAAGAGAAGTAATAGTACCACTCTATTCTGCTTTGGTCAGGCCATTGAACACCATGGGATATTTCACCTGCAACTGCAGCTGGCATCTTCAGAGGGTTGTGGCATGGAAGTCCATGGAATATTTCACCTTCAACTGTGGCTGGCATCTTCAGAGGATGGTGGCATGGAAGTCTATGGAATATTTCACCTTCAACTATGACTGGCATCTTCAGAGGATGGTGGCATGGAAGTCCATGGAATATTTCATCTGCAACTACAGCTGGCATCTTCAGAGAGTGGCAGCATGGGAGTCTTTTTGTCATTTTACATCTTCAGAGGATGGTGGCATGGATATCCATGGAATATTTCATCTGCAATTATGGCTGTTATCTTCAGAGGGTTGTGGCATGGAAGTCCATGGAATATTTCACCTTCAACTGTGGCTGGCATCTTCAGAGGATGGTGGCATGGAAGTCCATGGAATATTTCACATTCAACTACAGCTGGCATCTTCAGAGGATGGTGTCATGGAAGTCCATGGACTATTTCACATTCAACTACAGCTGG
>CM028782.1:3633097-3656076 GCA_016801065.1 Sceloporus tristichus | reverse complement strand
TGGTGTCATGGAAGTCCATGGACTATTTCACATTCAACTACAGCTGGCATCTTCAGAGGGTGGTGGCATGGAAGTCCATGGGATATTTCACATTCAACTACAGCTGGCATCTTCAGAGGATGATGGCATGGAAGTCCTTGAAATATTTCACCTGCAACTATGGCTGGCATCTTCAGAGGCTGGCGGCATGGGAGTCTTTTGGTCATTCCACACTATTCCAAGTCTGCGTGAATAAAAAGCTGCCGGATAACAGGTAGAGGAGACGTTTTCCCTTGGGTTGCTGCCAAGGCTAATAACCTTGGGCTATTATCAGAAGTTTCACAAGCCGTGTCAAAGCAATCTGCCGAGTGCCTTTGAGTGACAAGCGGTCAATACTCTCTATTCTCATGTGCCATCACAGGTGACAGAGGCTGCAGCGGCCTTCACTCACTTAAATGCTTCCCCAGCCACCGTCATTTTTTTCTCCTTTTCCTTTTCCTTTTTCCTTTCCCCTCATTCCTTCCTCTGCAAATGTCTCTCACAAATCAAGCTTTCTGATGGAGGTGACATGGCTCTGAGAATTGTACAGGGGACAAGGGAGTTCTTAGAGATTGGAAATGAGAAACTACAGCAGAGATGAAAAACTGCTGCAGGATGCGGGATGTAATGGATCCTAGGGATCTTGGGGAGGGGGAGATCCATGTATACATTTCATTTCACGTCTACGGCACCTTTCTTTCAGAGAGGGACCCAAGGCAGCTTACAATGGCGATCGGTTTAAAAAAATAACAACTTAACAATCTTAAGACAATTAATAACCTCCACGCTGTATGGTTTTTAAATACACTCATCCCTCCATATTTGCAGCTTTGATATTAGCGGATTTGATTATGCACGGATTTGGTTAATATATAAGGTCTAGGAATCTCTAGGTCCTCCGGTGCAACTCTATGGTCAGCTTTAACTAAAGGTTGCACTGAAAGGCCTATAGATTCCTAGAGAGAATACTCTACTAGGCCTTTGTAGCTCCTCCAGCGCAGTTCTATGGTCAGTGTCTGTCGGACGTTGACCACAGAGTTGCACTGGAGGACCTAGAGATCCCTAGAGAGAATACTCTACTAGGCCTTTGTAGCTCCTCCAGGGCAGTTCTATGGTCAGTGTCTGTCGGACGTTGACCACAGAGTTGCACTGGAGGACCTAGAGATCCCTAGAGGGAATACTCTACTAGGCCTTTGTAGCTCCTCCAGCGCAGTTCTATGGTCAGTGTCTTTGTCGGATGTTGACCACAGAGTTGCCCTGGAATACCTAGAGATTCCTAGAGAAGTGTCCTCTTAGGTAAAAACATAGTGTTTTTGTTATTTGCGGTTTTTCCATATTCACGGGGGTCTTGTGACCCTAACCCTTGTGAATATGGACAAGTGTAATTTAAAAACCATACATTCCTTTCAATATCATCCTCTCTACCAAACCACCAGTCAACACTTATTTCCAACCAAGCACTCTTGGATTTGGTTTCAGAGGGATTCCCTCTTGTGTCCAGTGCTGTTTAGGGCAAAAATCCCGGGGAAACAAAAAGGCCCCCCAAAGAGATGCTCATGAATTCCCAGTAGTATCTCCCTTTGATACAAGGGACAGGGTAAAGGCAATCCTATACAACCCCAATGGTCCAAATGCAGCCACCTGGAAAAGTATAGCTTTAGTGAAATGGGGTGGCATGCATGCATAAAACAATGCACACATGAGGCACAATGCATTAAAATGTGCACAAATTTCCAAGTAGGAAAACAGAGCAGTTTTGCAATCTACCATGGAGGAGAAGAAGAAGAAATGCAGGTGGAAATTAGGAAATGCATCACAATTGAACCAAGAGAGGTTTTTACATCTGTGCTTTCAAAATAAAGAATCCCGAGGCAGGAGAACAAGGGCTTTGATTTGGCCCATCAATAAACAGTCACTGGGATGACAGGTTGAACCAAACAGGCACACGGCTGCAGTCAAAACATAGCTTCCATGTTGGAAGAAGTCATAGAATCACAGAGTTGGAAGAAACCACAAGGGCCATCCAGTCCAAACCTCTGCCATACAGTTCCTCTGCCATGCAGGAACTCACAATCAAAGCATCCCTGAATGATGGCCGCCCAGCCTCTGTTTAAAGACCTCCAAAGAAGGAGATGCCACCACTCTCCAAGAGAGTATCTTCCACTGTCGAAAAGCTCTTACTGTCAGGAAGTTCCTCCTAATGTTGAGGTGGAATCTCTTTTCCTGGAGCTTGCATCCACTGTTCTGTGTTCTGATCTCTGGAGCAAAAGAAAACAAGCTCACTGCATCCTCAATGTGACACCCCTTCAAATACTTAATCACATCACCTCTTAACCATCTCTTTTCCACGCTAAACATCCCCAGCTCCCTAAGCCTTTCTTCATAAGGCATGGTTTCCAAGCCCTTCACCATTTTGGTGGCCCTTCTTTGGACACGCTCCAGTTTCTCAACATCCTTTTCAAATTGTGTTGCCCAGAACTGGACACAATATTCCAAGTGAGGCCTGACCAAAGCAGAATATAGGGGCACTATTACTTCCCTTGATCTAGACACTATACGTCTATGGATGCAGCCTAGAATCGCATTGACCTTTTTAGCTGTCGCATCGCACTGTTGACTCATGTTCAATTTGTGGTCTACTTGGACTCCTAGATCCCTTTCACACATATAAGTCTCCTTAAGTCAGGTGTCCTCCATCCTATATTTGTGCTTTTCATCTTCCCGCCCTAAGTGCAGTACCTTACATTTCTCCGTGTTGAAATTCATTTTGTTAGCTGTGGCCCAGCTTTCTAGTCTATTCAGGTCATTTTGAATCTTGATCCTGTCCTCTGGAGTATTAGCTATTCCTCCTAATTTGGTGTCATCTGCAAATTTGATAAGCATGTCCTCTATTCCTTCCTCCAAGTCATTGATCAAGATGTTGAATAGCACTGGACCCAGGACAGAGCCCTGTGGGACCCCACTGGTCACTTCTCTCCAGGATGAAAAGGAGCCACTGCTGAGCACCCTTTGGCTTCGGCCGGTCAACCAATTACAGATCCATGTAACAGTTGTATTGTCTAGTCCACATTTTACTAGTTTGTCATAACTGGGATTATTATTATGATCTCAAACAAGAAGGGAGGCCAATTCCCATACAGACTGTGGCCTTCTTGCAAGGTTCCTAAAGGTCCCCAGGTTAGCAACTGTGGAATACAGAATCCTGGGCCACCCAGATATTTGGTCACATCCAACCGAACAAAGTAGTGCGCTATTCATATGCGAAACCTGGAAGCCATCTGGCAGTGTGCATTACACCTAGTGCTGAACAAAGTTAGCCCCACTTTAAAAAATCAAAACAAGAACTGGTTACTAATATTAAGTATTCCTAACATTCCTAGCTGCCTTGACCTAAAGCAAGAAAGGCTCTGCCTATATTGCAATCATGCCCTGTTGTAATCTGATGCTCCTCTACAACAGAGTTTGCAATAAGTGGTTCTTTCAAAATATATCAAAGGCAAAAGAACTGCATGCAGCAGAGAAAGGCTTCCATTAGTGCCATTAAATCGTCCTTTCAGCATAATTCTTCATCTGGGACTTATTCCAAAACACAGAAGTTAATGACACTAATATAAACCATCCCAACATACCTTGTATTTTGTCAGCTCTTATACCCATGACTAAATGGCTTTTTAATGTACTTTCATTTCCCACGGAGGGACTACGTTCTCCTGTTTTTGCCTGAGCACAAAGCTGCAGCCGCTAAGATTAACCCCCTCGCTGTGAAAAGAGCACAAATATTCATCCTCAGGGGGATCCCAAAATTTATGCTGGGCATTTCAGAAGGCTCTTCTTCATTTGGATAGAACTGATAAGTTAGACACACTCTTGGGTACGTAGAGAGATCTGGTAGCACCTTTGAGACTAAGGCCTGTTCCAGACTGCCAAAATAAAGCTGCTTGGGGTCTCTTTGGAGGTATGCTCTTTAAATGATGCATGCATCCTAAGAATCCGGAAGCTGCACCAAAGCTGCCCTCCAGTGCTTAGGAAAGGAGTGTGGCTTTGGCGCAACCTCCGGACTCTTAGGACCCATGCATCATTTAAACAGCATACCTCCAAAGAGACCTGAAGCAGCTTTATTTGGGCAGTCTGGAACAGGCCATAGAACCATAGAATCATAGAATCCACATCAAAGCATTCCCGACAGATGGCCATCCAGCCTCTGCTTAAAGACCTCCAAGGAAGGAGACTCCACTACGCATGGGCTTAAATGGGTGCAAATGGATCTTGTCGCACGCCTTCATGCCCAACTAAGCTGCACTGTGCACCTGATCCGGACTCTTGAAAGTAATACTGTCACTCTGTTCTGCCTTGGTCAAGTCTCACCTGGAATCCTGTGTCCAGTTCTGGGCGCCACAATTCAAAAAGGATGTTGAGAAACTGGAGCGTGTCCAAAGGAAGGCCACCAAAATGGTGAAGGGTCTAGAAACCATGTCCTATGAGGAACGACTTAAGGAGCTGGGAATGTTTAGCCTGGAGAAGAGAAGGTTAAGAGGGGATATGATAGCCCTGTTTAAATATCTGAAGGGATGTCATATTGAGGAGGGAGCAAGCTTGTTTTCTGCTGCTCCAGAGACTAGGACCCGGAGCAATGGATGCAAGCTCCAGAAAAAGAGATTCCACCTTAACATTAGGAGGAACTTCTTGACAGTAAGAGCTGTTTGACAGTGGAAGACACTCCCTCGGATTGTTGTGGGCTGTCCTTCTTTGTATGTTTTTAAACAGAGGCTGGATGGCCATTTGTTGGGGATGCTTTGATTCTGAGATCCTGCATGGCAGAAGGGGGTTGGACTGGATGGCCCTTGGGGTCTCTTCCAACTCTATGATGGTATGAATGGTGGAAGATATAGAAGGAATTGAATTCAAAGCTAAGCAACTGAATCCGAACGGATTGGAATACTGAAATGCCGCCTGGGAACAGGTCCCGGATTGCTCGGCGATCGTGCGAATAAACCTTATGGGCATCTTCACCTTTGCAATGGTGCGAATGAAGTGTTATCAGCAAACAAGTTACGGGATTACCATATATACTCAACTATAAGTCAACCTCATGTGCCAAAATTATGGATTTTGCCATGACCCGTGGCTAGGTCAAGGATACAACTTGGAGGCTCCTTCAGCGTGTGTATGTGTGCGTACGGCAAGAGAGACTCTAACTGAGGGAAATCTCAGCGCATGGGGAAATCTCAAAGACCTGCTATCACATTGCCATAGTGACCCATAAATAAGTCGACCTGGGATTTGGGGGTAAATTTTTGAGCATAGTTTTTTAGAGTTATAGATGCGTGTATAAGGTAATAAGAAGTTATGGAAACATTCCAAGTTATTGACAGGAGAAGTACTGAATAAGCATGACGTTGTGTTAAAATTTTCACGCGAGTGCGCAATCATGACGGGAGCATTCCGTTTTCCTCCCGTTTCTTAATCTCGTGTGATAATGTACAGCGCTGTGTAAATTTACAGCGCTTTATAAAGGTTAATAATAATAATAATAATAATAATAATAATAATAATAATAATCTCAGTAGAATATCACAGTAGAATAGAGAGCAGCCTGGAGTCCACTTCCATGCCTCCTCACATCCAAGGAGTGTCGGTTGACTTTTATGGGCGCGAGACACACCGCCCAAAAGCGGTGTGCCGGCACCAAAACTAGAACGCATGGCAACCGCATGTTCCGGAACCCTAGTCCGTATGGGCGGCATCATCATGGCGGCATCCTCTCCACATGGGCGCTGCGATGGTGACGAAGATGACATGCAGCGTTTGAACGTAGCTATGCATTGCGTGCATCTCGAGTGTGCCAATGGCGTCAAAAAGAAGCGGGTTCTTTTTACTGCGGAGGGACGCCACGCAGTTTGGCGCGGCATCCTTCTGCAGTTAAAACGGGCGAGTGTGGGCCGCCATTTCAGGGCGGTCCGTACTGCCCCATATTCTTCTAGGCCTCAGAAGGAAGAAATGCGGAGCACTGGTAAAAAATACAGAAGAGACGTAACAGACACCGTATGCTAGGAACTGTATTGAGAAAATCTGCGAATATTAGTACGTTCTGTGGCTTTCCCTCCCCTATTTAAAGGAAGGGAAGGCAGATGGTGAACAGGGGAAGGGGGGGATCGCTGAAAAAAAGCTTTTAATTTAAACAGAATAAAAGCTTTGAGTCTTAACTGGCAACAGCAAGGTTCAGCGAGGACTGCCTGAGGCTATGAGTTTGTTCTCTGGAATGGATTCCCCCTTCGGAAAGCAAGAGGCAGCAGGAGGGTGGAGAAGCTCAGAGGGAGGGCAAGGATCCAGCTCTCCAAGCACAACAGATTTGCAGCAAGGAAGCAGGTTTTCGTTGCGAGGGACTGGCACAGAACGTCGGCAGCAAAGCGAAGCACGTTGCCAAGAAAAAGTAGTACTAAAGAAAAACGGGGAGATTGCCGCTGGATCGAGGGCTGGGGGAGTCAAAATTTTGGCAGTGGGTTTTAGGGCATGTGGAACGGTGGGGGGGGGGGCTTCAATTTTATTTTATTTGACAGCAAGTCTGTAGCCTTTCGGGTAACGCAGAAATTGCTGCTGATGGTACTGCCCCTACAGTTGCATGGGATACTGGTGGAAAGCAAGAATGGCCGGGGCAGGAGATAAGAGGGCATCAGTGAAGGGAAATTGCCTGTTTGCAACACTATCTAGGGAAGATAGGTCCTGAACTATCTCCTAACAAGAGAGGATGCCCATATGGGGGAGATGAATGACATAGGCCTGGTACACACGGGCCAATAGGTACTAGGGTTCTGGAGCGCGCAGCAACTGCACCCTCCGGAACCCCAGTCCGTACGGTCTCCATCATCATGGCGGCCTCCTGTCCACACGGCGGCCGCCAATATGACGTTGCTGCCACACAGCATCCGGACATCACTTCCAGGAAGTGACATCATGGTGGCACCCTTTCTGCTTTATGGCACCGCCAAAAAGAAGCCGCTTAGAGCAGCTCCTTTTTGGAAGTGCGTCGGTGCCGCAGGGTCCGCAAGGGGGAAAGACGGGCGACACAGAGCCATCCGTCTGTACTGCCCCATACTCAGCCCACATCTTGGTCCTTGCCTATGTTTTAGGTATGTTTGTTTAAATGTAACGTGTGTATGTAGTTGTAGAATAGTCACCGGTACATCTAGGTTTGACCATATAACACCAGTGTTGAAATCTCTTCACCGGCTGCCAATTAGTTTCCGGGCGCAGTACAAGGTGTTGGTACTTTAAAGCCCTACATGGCTCAGGCCCAAGTTACTTGCGGGAACGCCTCTCCCTACATAATCCGCCGCGCACACTTAGAACATCTGGCAAGAATCTATTGGGACATTATAACACGAGATTAATATCGACTTCCCATAGAGCATCCACAGCCGCAACCCCACATTATGGAACAGCCAACCGGAAGAGATCCCTCTTATTACCACCATAGATGTCTTCAAGATGGCACCTAAAACGGACCTCTTCCGGCGGGCATATCCACCAGACTCCATTTAAAAGGTTATAATGATCGCTCCACTCCTGACTGTGATTGTTGGCTATGGATGAATTCATGAATTGTTATTTTAGAGAACTGAATTCATGGAATTGTTATTTTAGAGAACTGATAGGGATGTTGGTTAATTCAGTATTAATGTTTTACTGATCGTATTTTTGTACTATCGTTTTTATTGATGTAATCCCGCGTCGAACCTTGGGAGAGGCGGGAAATATAAATAATCTCTATTATTATTATTATTATTATTATTATTATTAGTCTGCTTGTCTTTTTAATACAATAAAGAAATTTAAAAATTAAAAGAAAAAGAATGGGGTGAGGACAAAATATTACCTTGTTATCTAAGGTACATTGGCACTGGGTAACAAAATCGAATGCAACCGGTGCCATGTTCGGCGCTGAACAGCATGCGTAATATACGGATATGAGTGTGTACGGTTTACAACCAGGTTTTGCACCATCGTGCCTGTTTCCTCCTGTGCCCCTTTCCTCCCCAGCTCCTTTCCTTCACGCTCTCTCCCTTTGATTTGGATTTCCTGCATGGCATAATGGGGTTGGACTGGATGGCCCTTGCGGGCTCTTCCAACTCTATGGCCTGTTAGAGAGTGCCAAAATAAAGCTGCTTCGCGTCTCTTTGGAGGTATGCTGTTTAAATGATGCATGCACCCTAAGAATCTGGAAGCTGCACCAAAGCTGCCCTCCAGTGCTTAGGAATGGAGCGTGGCTTTGGCGCGACCTCTGGACTCTTAGGACCCATGCATCATTTAAAGAGCATACCTCCAAAGAGACGCGAAGCAGCTTTATTTTGGCAGTCTGTAACATGCCTATGATTCTATGATTCCCCCCTCCATCTTAGTCCGACTCAGAACGACTGGTTTCATCGATCCCACGTCTAGTTTGCAAGACGGTGTGAAACATTTCACTGAATCCTCTCTGTCTGGGAAAGCATTTTCGGGGAGAAGGAGAAGGCACCACCAGAAGCCCTCTCTGCCTTTGCTCTCTTTCTCCCACATCCCCCCCACTCTGTATTCAACCCTTTGAAAAACAATGAAAATATGTGCAAGCGCATGCGTGCGCGCCTACACGCACGCACTTTAAAAAACCCCTTCGAAATTAAAAACTCGTTTTCAAAAGAAAAGTAGCCTTAAATGGTTTTCTAAACATAATAAACCACAGCGCGCCTCGGTCACCATAAATATTCAGCCCTTGCCTGCAGCTATTAAAACCCACCAGTGTGTTCTTAAAAAACTTTGTCAGCGCAACAGAATATTTATTCTGACCATGATTTTGTCTTTTGTGGGTTTTGCGCTCTCCTCCCTCTCTCATGTTTCTTTCATATGTTTACAAGGAAACGGAGAGAAAGAAGGCTTTCCAAAAATATGTTCCTTGTTTCTGCAAGCAAAGATGCTCTCTCTGAAAGGCTGCCACTTCGTAACTGCGAAAGTCTGTCTGGGCCTCAAGGAAAGAAAAAAGGAAAGGAAAGGAAAAGAAAAAGGGAATGAATAGCTGTCCCTCCTCTCTCTCTCTCTCTCTCTCTATTCCCCATGTTTTGTTTGTAATTAATTAAAGCCGGGCTAATTGATTCAAAAATGAGCGAATTAGAGGACCGCACAAAGTGAAGGAGGGAACCAGGCGAGCCTATCTTGACGTCACAAAATATAAAAGCTGCCAATGCTGTCCAAAGAACAAAATGGTCACCCCTAGTATGTATGCTCTGACTGTTACTAATGAGAATACGGTAGCCCCGTTTAAATATTTGAAGGGATGTCATATTGAGGAGGGAGCAAGCTTGTTTTCTGCTGCTCCAGGGAATAGTGCACTGAACAACGGATGCAAGCTGCAGGAAAAGGGATTCCAGCTCAACATTAGGAAGAAGCTCATAACAGTAAGGGCTGTGCGACAGTGGAACACACTCCTTTGGAGATTGTGGTGGAGTCTCCTTCCTTGGAGGTCTTCAAGCAGAGGCTGGATGGCCATCTGTCGGGGATGCTTTGATTTGGATTTCCTGCATGGCAGAATGGGGTTGGACTGGATGGCCCTTGTGGTCTCTTCCAACTCTTTGATTCTATGATTCTATTGGGGATGCTTTGACTTCACTTCAAATTCCCAATTAATAATCATAATGGTAAATAATATCCAATGCTAAAATACAATGCGCCCTTGGCTTATGCGGGGGATCCGTTCCGCCCCCCCAAGTTAGCCAAATACCGCATATGCTTGAGCCCCATTCACTTGAACAGGGCTTGTGCATGTGGCAGTGCGGCGGTGTGGCGCAGCAGTGCAGCACATGCATGCCACAGGCGCTCACCCCATTCATTCAAATGGGACGCCTCGCCCCTTGTGCCACGCGGCTCTACACACATTTGAGCGTATGACGCAGGTGCACTGTAACAGTAAGACAATGGGAATCCTGAGACATTATACACGGGGGTCCGTATTAACGGGAGCCTAGTCAGGGAAGGCTTGTCCGAAGAGATCTGTCTTGACAGCCTTTTTAAAGCCACCCAGATCATCGATGTTCCGGATGTCTTCTGACAAGCCGTTCCATAGTTTGGGAGCGGCAGACAAAAAGGCCCTCTGGGTAACTGCCGCCATTCTGGTCTGGCAGTAGGTTCTTTCCAGAGGACCTAAGTGAATGGGGTAGATTGTATGGAAGTAGGCGATCGCGCAAATAGGTTGGACCTAAGCCATAAAGGGCTTTATAGGTCATTACCAACACCTTGTATTATGTCCGGAAACTAATAGGCAGCCAGTGTATAGATGTTATATAGTCACCTCTAGCTGTCCCAGTCACCAACCTGGCTGCCATGTTCTGAACCAATTGATGTTTCCAAACCAGGTACAAGGGTAGCCCCATGTAGAGTGTGTTACAGAAGTCGGGTCACATTAAACTGGTCACAAAGAAGCATTAACACCCATTTATTTACTTTCAGGATTTCAGCGACAATGCATTTCCGATATCACTTTATTTGTGCAATTGCGTGTGATAATCATTTTCGCAATTACTTTCATTGTATTGGAGGGATGCTTTAAATGCGCTTTAATCTCTCTTTAATGCCAAAATTAGCCCCAGTGTGATAAACTCCAATGTTGGGAATCACTGCCCATTGACATCTGGCATAGTCCCAGTCCTCTCTTACGGAGAAAAGTCCATCTCAGCGCTTCAGGGCAAGTTTGAGCAGCCTCTGTATTTTGGAAGAAGTGAACTCATGCTCCAAAAACGGTTACGGAGTTTGGAAGACAACATCACCATTATCTAATTTGATGCCGGAGAAGGAAACTGAAGGCAGTATTAGTATACCTTCCAATGGCATTGGTTCACTCATTTGGATCTGAATCAAGCCACGCTTAGAGTACACCGACCACAATCGGTAATTCACTATGGCTAACTTAAGTCACATTGATTTAAATTAGCATGGCTAGGTCTGGATCCAATGCAATATGTACAGTTCCTTTTTCCATATGCTGTTGTGCATCACTTTAAATACCCAACTGGAGCTCATAGAATTATAGAGTTGGAAGAGACCCCGAGGGCCATCCAGTCCAACCCCATTCTGCCATGCAGGAACTCACAATCAAAGCATCCCCGATAGATGGCCATTCAGCCTCTGTTTAAAGACCTCCAAGGAAGGAGACTCCATCACTCTCCAAGAAAGGAGTGTGTTCCACTGTCCAACAGCCCTTAATGTCAGTGAAGGGTGAAGAGTGATTTGAATTGCAGTTATGGCAGTGATTCCCAAACTTTCATCCTCCAGGTGCTTTGGACTTCAACTCCCAGAAGCCCCAGCCACCGTGGCCAAGTGCCAGGAATTCTGGGGGCTGAAGTCCAAAGCATCTGGAAGACCAAACATTTGGGAACCACTGAACTATGGAAATGGGGCTGAGGATCTATTGTTCTGCCTTGCTAATTAATAGACCTTCCTCTTTATGAGGAACTATTTGTTCTGTAGGAGGAAACATCTGCTATTGAATAAAATAACTCTAGAATTTGTTGTGCTGGAATTTAAATGCTTGGGGACAGCTAATTTTAATTAAACTGGGGCCTGAACAGACAGGTCCAAATAAAGTTGCTTTGGGTCACTTTGGAGGTATGCTGTTTAAATGATGCACGCATCCTAAGAGTCCGGAGGCTTCGCCAAAGCTACGCTCCAGTCCTTAGGAATGTGGCTTTGGTGTGGCTTCCGGCCTCTTAGGACGCATGCATCATTTAAACAGCATACCTCCAAAGTGACCCAAAGCAACTTTATTTTGGCCTGTCTGTTCGGGCCGTAAGTCCCTAACCTGGTTCCTTACCCACATTCCAGCATGGCTTCTATTTACCATTTACAAAGGTGATTCCCAAACTTTGGTCCTCCAGACGTTTGGGACTTCAGCACCCAGAATCCTTGATTGTGGGCCAAGCTGGATAGGGCTTCTGGGAGCGGAAGTCCAAAACACCTGGAGGACCAATGTTTGGGAAACATCAGATTAAAAGAACCGCTATCAGAGATGCTCTGCATGCATCTCCCATCTCATATCTATCTGGGCCCTTGGCTTTCTCTTCTTAGGCTGCTCTTCTTAACGTGAGAGCAGCGTTTCCATTTTTATTTGGCAAGTCAGAAAGGCACAGGATATGTTTCTGTATCTTCTGTGTCCACGTCACCAGCTCCGTATTGTCAAAAGAAAAACACCTGCAAATGTGCAGATTAAATACAGCCCTATGTAGCCACAGCTTGAAATGTGGGCTTGATTGGATACGCATGTAACCTAGAGAAAGACGGTTGCAGAGAAATGACAAAGGTGTGTGTATGAGCACATGCGCGCACACAAACACACAAGTATCATCAGGCCCTTTCTGCTAGGATTCGCTGTCCATCGCGGCCGTGCGACTACCCGCCGGGTCCAAATGCTCTGCCAGCTTTGTTTCAGAGTCAATGGACTTTTACAAGCTTTTATGGAGCTTCACGGGGGGAAAGATACAAGATATAATTGGCGAGAGTCTGCAAAAAAGAATAAGGCTTGCGCGATTTCTCTCCCTCCCTCTCCTTCCCAAGGAAACTTCCAGAAGGAAAGAGGTGGGATTTGGTAGTGTGTGTATATGTGTTTTTTAATGGAACTAAAGAGTGCCATCTGGTGCAAAAAGAGAAAAGCAAAACACCTTCAGCGATGGAACAGAAACGCAGCATGACGGCAAAAGATGCTCAAATGTCAGACAGACATTGAATGGGACTGCATTTACAGAAATAAGCATTATAGCACTATTTTCCCCCCTGTTTGCAGAGATAACTGGAGTCTGAAACAACTAATGTTAGTGTTCTTGAACTTAATGTGCCTTTGCAAGACGGTTAAAAAATACGGTGCCCTTTCCCTCCTTTCCGTTACACGGATCTCCAATGCTCTGAAGCTAACTTGGCTACACATGCTTCATGGTTCGAAAGAAATGACCAAGGGGTGCATTAGATCATGTCTCCCTTGGACTTTAACTGAAGAAAATCAGGGAAGGTGCAAGCTAGAAAAATAGCCAGAATTGAAATGCAAACCTTGGGCGCCTCGAAACTAAGATAAACAGAAGAGTAAACACTAGGAATAGCTGTTAACCTGTAGGATCGAGTGCTCTGAAGGGTAAGGATTGTCCTTCATTGGAAGCTAGATGACCGCCTCTCAGGGATGTTTTATCCGTAGACTTGAGGTTCAAGAGAGGGTTCGATTGGATGGACCTTGGATATCTTCCAAACTCAATGGTTCTTGGTAGTCGCTAGGGAGGTACGGTGTGTACAGCCCACACTGGTTGATGCTCCAGAAGTGGAATATATACCCGGGACATCGAGTGGGACTGGCAATTGCATCCAGCAGCTGCACAAGATCCAAAATGGCTGTTTGGAGGCAAAGCATCTCCGACAGATGGCCATCCAGCCTCTGTTTGAAAGCCTCCAAAGAAGGAGACTCCACTCCACTCCAAGGAAGAAGTGTGTTCCACTGTCAAACAGCTTTGACTATCGGGTAATTGTTCATAATGTTAAGGCGGAATCTCTTTTCCTACAGTTTGCATCCATTGCTTCAGGTCCTATTCTCCGGAGCAGCAGAAAACAAGTGTGTTCAATTCTCAATATAACCGTGTTCTAGAAGAGTTTCTTCCTGATGTTTTGCCAGCATCTGTGGCTGGCATCTTCAGAGATGTCCATCATGCCAGCCACAGATGCTAGCGAATCGTCAGGAAGAAACTCTTCTAGAACATGGCCACATAGCCCCAAAAACCCACAAAAAACTATGGATGCCGGCCATGAAAGCCTCCGACATCACATTCTCAATATAACACCCCTTCAAATATTTAAACAGGGCTATCATGTCACCTCTTAGCCAAGTCCCCCCTTCTCCGCAGAGTTCCTAAATGTTTCTAATGCCCCTGTTCATGCTCCAAGGCATAATGCCTGAACACAACCACACATTGCTGAGTGACATTTTGTGAATGCTTCAGACATTTTGTGAAACGTATGATATTTTGTGAATGCTTAGTATTGGAAGAGAGAATGCAGGAGGGCATGTGAGGCGGTGGAGGGAGGCAGTGTCTTTCCAATGCACTGTGAAGTGCAGAAGCATCACTGTTTCATAGTACTGGCCAAAGGCAGCATGCCATTGGCCCACACATGTCCCAAGCTCAGGCAACTAGTCAGTGCTAGGGTAGGTTCATTCAAAAGATATAGATATAGGATGGGGGGGACACTTGGCTGAACGAGACTACATTTGAAAGGGCTCTAGGAGGCCTAGTAGACCACAAGTTGAACATGAGTCAACAGTGTGATGCGGGAGCTAAAAAGGCCAATGCAATTTTAGGCTGCATCAATAAAGGTATAGTCCCTAGACTCCCTCGGAGTGTAGTGGAGTCTCCTTCCTTAGAGGTCTTTAAACAGAGGCTGGATGACCATGTGTTGCGGATGCTCTGATTGAGAGTTCCTGCATGGCAGAATGGGGTTGGACTGGATGGCCCTTGGGGTCTCTTCCAACTCTATGATTCTATGATGCTAGATCAAAAGAAGTCATAGTGCCACTCTATTCTGCTCTGGTCAAGCCCCACCTGGAATACTGTGTCCAGTTCTGGGCCTCACAATTCAAAAAGGATATTGAGAAACTGGAGCGCATCCAAAGGAGGGCGACTAAAATGGTGAAGGGTCTGGAAACCATGCCTTATGAGGAACGCCCTGGATAGCTGGGGATGTTTAGTTTGGAGAAGAGAAGGTTAAGAGGTGATATGATAGCCCTGTTTAAATACTTGAAGGGATGTCATATTGAGGAGGGAGCAAGATTGTTTTCTGCTGCTCCAGAAACTAGGACCCGGAACAATGGATGAAAGCTCCAGGAAAAGAGATTCCAGCTCAACATTAGGAGGAACATCCTGAGAGTAAGGGCTGTTCGACAGAGGAACACACTCCTTCCTTGGAGTATAGTGGAGTCTCCCTCCTTGGAGGTCTTTAAACAGAGGCTGGATGGCCATCTGAATGTTGGACGATGACTCCGGAGACCCGGGTTGAATCCCTGTTTGGTCATGAAACCCACTCGGTGACCTTGGGCAAGTCACTCTCTCTCAGCTTCAGAGAGAGGGAGAGAGATCTTTCTCATCACCTGCTACCTGAGATATTGGGTTTCTCATCACCTACTGCCTGAGATCTTCTCAACAGATATTGGGAACTGTTGGCTCTAACTGGCCGAGGTTGTCTACAGCCTCACTGAGACAGTGTGGCCATGTGTCCTACCTTAGAAAAGGGAGTCCTCTATTTAAAATTCTGGCCAGTCCAAGAGGTTTATCCCACGAAGGACATCAGGAGTTTATCCCGTGAATATCTCTGAAGAATTCTCATAGTTACGCGGCGTCGCACAAAACCCGCCATTAAAGTGGTCACAGACAAGCATTAATGCACATCTTTTCGCTTCTGGGGTTTCAGCAACAATGCATTTCCGGTATCGCTTTATACGAGCAATTACGTGTGATAGTCATTTGCGCAATTACTCGCCCTTTTTGCTTGGTTCGCGGGATGCTTTAAATGCGCTTCAATCTCTCTTTAATGCCGAAACCAGCCCCAGTGTGATAAAGTCCCTAGTCCAGTTCGGTGTTAAAGAGAGCAGCAGTAGAGCTTGAAACTACCAGCCGTAAGAAATGTACTGCAGAGCGATCAGGCACATAGTTAGATATTTTTCCTACTGAAGAAAAGTATTTCATTCCTCTTAACATTCAAACAATTATTCCTAAATTTTCATCCATGCGTCTACATATAAAAATACACATTTTACACAAGCCGTCGTTTTGCCAAGTCCAGCTACCCAAGATCTTTAGATGCTGGGAACTGGATTTGTGACCTTCGGCGTGCGAAGAGCAAATGCGCTCCCATTCAGCCCCAACTTTCTCAGACATGCGCTCAGTGCACAACAGTGTGGTTTTTGCCATTTGAGATTTCAGAGCACCAACCCAAGCATTTAAAGCCCAACAACCATCGTGAACTTTTTATAGCAAGACAATTCTTGTCCCGTAGATAAGAAAGGACGGGGGGAATCCTCTCTCCTCTTTCTATAGCTTATTCCTGCAACCCAAAGAAAACAAGATACGCTTTTAACAGCCTGCAGATGGTGCTACTGGATAGCTTTTCCATTCTGTGGACTCATTCAAAGGGCTCTAAAGAAGAATATTATATGCTATAGCAACAGAGATATTATTGTCAGGATGGCTTTGAAATTTTTCAGCAGTTAAAATACGCAACCGTCACTGTTTATTTTGCTTAGCTGCGATAATGCTGGATCTCTTCAAATTCCTGTATTGCATTGAACACATTTTTAAGAATGCACCAAAGGAACCCCCTCCAGCTACCTATGCAGCTTATCGTTTGGGCAAATAGGCCAGTTAATAAAATAATAATAATAATAATAATAATAATAATAATAATAATAAATATTTATTTATTTATATCCCGCCTCTTCCGTTTGGGGATCAAGGCGGGTAACAACAGAGTTTATGATACACAACATAAAAGCAATAAAACCCACAAAACCCTGACCCGACCCTCCCTCCCAAAGCTATAAAATTAACATAAAACATGATTAAAATATATAACAATACAATACAAGATTGTTCTACAATACGCGAATGAGGAGGAGATATAGTAGGAAGGGTGGATAGAATGGGTTCTGGGCGGTTATCACTCAGGGAAGGCCTGCCGGGAATCCGATGACCAGTCTGGCTGCCATGTTTTGTATCAGTTGAAGCTTCCGGACATGGCACAAGGGTTGCCCCATGTAGAGCGCATTGCAGAAATCAAGACGAGAGGTTACCAGGGCATGTACAATCATTTCTAGGTAGGGGCGCAACTGGCGTATCAGCTGAAGCTGATAACAGGCGCACCTGGCTGTCGCATCAATCTGAGAGGACAGATGAAGCGACGAATCCAGGAGCACCCCAAGCTGTGGATGCAGTCCTTCAGGGGAAGTGTGACCCCATCTAGGACTGGCGAACATATCTCCAAACCCGGGTTGGGGTTACCTATCACGAGTACCTCCATTTTGTTTGGATTCAACTTAAGTCTATTTTCCCTCATCCAATCCATTACCGACCTCAGGCAGTCATTCAGAGGAGAGATGTCCTCGTCACTGAAACAGTCCGAGACATAGAGAAAGATTTGGGCATCATCAGCGTACTGATAACACCCCGCCCCATGTCTCCGGATGATCTCACCCAGCGGCTTCATGTAAATGTTGAATAGCATTGGCAAAGGTATCGTCCCTTGAGGGATGCCCAAACTGAGCTCCCTTCTGGCCGAACAACTGTCACCAAGCGACACCATCCCGAGAGATAGGACCGGAACCACTGCAAAGCAGTGCCTCCAATTCCTAGTTCCCTCAAGCACTCCAGAAGGATACCATGGTCTATGGTATCGAAAGGCGCTGAGACATCCAAGAGCACCGACAGGGCCACACTTCCTCTGTCGATGCGCAGACGGAGATCATCGACCAAGGCGACCGGGGCAGACTCAACTCCGTATCCCGACCGGTTTACTGTATCCCCGAAACCTCTTCCGGCTTCAGTGCCGGATCCAGGATGCCCCTGGTTATTATCATAACTAAACTGCCACTGATCTAGGTGGGATGCTGCTGCCCGGATACATCCTGGGTCAAAGCAAGCTTGTTTTCTGCTGCTCTAGTGAACAAGACCCGGAAAAATGGATGCAAGCTATAGAAAAAGAGCTTCGACCTCAACATTAGGAGGAACTTCCTGACAGTAAGGGCTGTTTGACTCCTTTGGAGATTTTGGTGGAGTCTCCTTCTTTGGAGGTCTTTAAACAGAGACTGGATGGCCATCTGTCAATGGGGATGCTTTGATGGAGAGTTCCTGCATGGCAGAATGGAGTTGGATTGGATGGCCCTTGAGGTCTCTTCCAACTCTATGGTTCTATGACTCTATGTATTGCTAATGATTCATATTGTTTTGTTGGCTTTAAGAAATATTATCTGTCTGCCTGTGAACCAAAATGTGAACCTCCAAGTACAACCACAACCCCAGTTAGAGATTGGCCCTTTCATGGAGAACAGATGCATATACAGGTGCATTTCTCATCCTTGCCTGCTATTTCGTCCTCAAACGTTTTTGAAGTGGGTCCAGGATATCGGCTGGTCGCTGTAAAATGCAATTGTCCTCCTCCTTCTCAAGCATGTAACAGGATAAAGGAGAGCAAAAAGAAAGGCACTTCAGGGACACTCACAGAGCCAAAGGCTTATCTGAATTACATAGTAATCTCAGAAGCAACATACGGGTGTGTGTTTTGGGGACTGTGTGTGTGTGGAAACTACCTGTCCTTTCAGATTGTCCTATCAATTTGCCCAGCGGCTAAGCATCAGTTTCCGATCGGTTAAAACAGCTGAGCGCATCACACCAGTGTACACAGCGCAGCTGCATTTAAAAAAGCTCTGCTTCCAAAGGAGGGGGAAATCAATGAAAGATTGCAGGAAAACACTAAGAGCGTCGGTCCTTACTCTTGAGCATCTATAACCCTCCTTTATGGGATAAAATCAAACTGAAGGTGTCTTTAAAAAAAAGAGTAAGGCCCTATACAGACAGGCCAAAATAAAGCTGCTTCGGGTCACTTTGGAGGTATGCTGTTTAAATGATGCATGCGTCCCAAGAGTCTGGAAGCAGCACCAAAGCCATGTTCCAGTCCTAAGGACTAAAGCACAGCTTTGGCGCAGCTTCTGGATTCTTAGTACGCATTTATCATTGAAAGAGCATACCTCCAAAGTAACCCGAAGCAGCTTTATTTTGGCTTGTCTGTATGGGGCCTAAATCAACAGGGAAAAAAGTCATAAAGCAATCACAAGAGAAAAATACATGGGTTTATATTACGGGTTATTACAAGTTATCATTGTAAGATGCACTTTGGAATTTGCTGTGCGGTCAACACAAACTTTACAGTTTTGCTCTTGTTCTAGGACAATATTTGAAATTAGCGTTTGCTTATTTGTGAACCAAAAGCAAAACAACAACGACAACAAAAACCCATTAATTTTGTAAACATCCAGGGGTAGCCATGTTGGCTATATAGCAAATCCAATAGAAAAAATCCACAAGCGATGCCTTTCTTGGGCCAACCAAAATGCCCAGCGTCCACGTTGCAAGCTTTCGAGGCTCCACTGGCTTCTTCATCAGGCAAGGTGTGAAAAACCACACGGGAGAAATTGAAGATGTTAGTCCTAGGCCTGCATTTTGGGGTTTTTGTTCTTAGATCAGATGGTACGGAGGGGTATTTCTTGCAGGTTGGCACTAGATTCCCAAAGTCGAGGAAATTTAACATCCCTTTGCAACACAAAAAGATACCTTCTTTGCAGTCCACTATGTCTCCAGAGGCCCCTTTGTTAGGCAGCGGACACTGAGTTTCTCAAGCTGTCTTCACGCTTTTAGGTTAGGAAAACATTAGGTGGCATTGCGGTAAAACATGGCTATGCGCTCCCAATGTTAGAGGAAAAATGTTTTAATTTGTCGGAGGTAGAAACCCCAAATAGGAAGGTCCCAAGTCCACTGGCTCTCTCTTTAAGATTCCCCTATTGCGGATAGAATGCGGTCTCTTTGAAATCCAGAAAACCTTCAGCGGTAGCCATGTTGGTCATATAGCAAAATCCAGTAACATCACAAATCCACCAAACAGCGATGTCTTTATTGGAACAACCAAAATGCACAATATGCACGTTGCAGGGCTTGCAATAGACACATTGCCAAATCTGTGTTGACTGCACAACAAATTTCGAAGTCCATATTACAATTATACCTTATACCAGTCGTTCTCCAACAGTGGGACAGGATCTCCAAGGGTTGCAAGAGGTGCGCAAGACCTGGAGGCTCTAATCCACCCTCCTCCTCTTTCCAAATTACTTGCATTGAGTTGAATATTGCATTTACTTAAACACAGCTGTTCTAATTTGAACGATGTTATTTCTCTATAAAGGGTTGAATCGGGAATATTGGTGAATGTGCAAATGAATATAAGCACACTAAATAAACAAAATATACTATGTTCAATGGGGTGGGGTGCAATACACAGACATGTAGATATAAAGGGAGATCCCCACGAATGGTTTAAGCCTGTCAAAAAAGTTTGCATACCACTGCCTTATGCAATTATACCTTTACTATGTAAAGAGAGCTTGGAGCACCTTGGAGACTAACTAAAGAAAGAAGTTGGCAGCATGAGCATTAAGTCTACTTCCTCAGATGCATTTGGAGAGTCGCCTGTTACAGTGCCAAAATAAAGCTGCTTTGGGTCTCTTTGGAGGTATGCTGTTTAAATGATGCATGGGTCCTAAGAGTCCGGAGGTCGCGCCAAAGCCACACTCCATTCCTAAGCACTGGAGTGCAGCTTTGGTGCAGCTTCCAGATGCTTAGGATGCATGCATCATTTAAATAGCATACCTCCAAAGAGACCCGAAGCAGCTTTATTTTGGCAGTCTGGAACAGGTGAAAGCTTCTTTCAGCTGCAGCTTCTTTCTTTAGTTGGTGATGGTAAACCTTTTCGAGGCCGAGTGCCCAAACTGCAACCCAAAACCCACTTATTTACCGCAAAGTGCCATGTCCCTCTGGCTTTCTAGTAACAAACTCTTGCAACCCTGTGCTGGGGCAATGGCACATGTGCCCACAGAGAGGGTTCTGAGTGCCACCTCTGGCACGCGTGCCATAGGTTTGCCATCACTGCGATCTCTTTACATACCGATTCAACAGACTAACACGGTCATATCTTTGAACTCTACTTCTTTAGCTAAGAGTGTTTTTGGAGATGAGCACTCACCGAAAACAAGACAATGCTGGAGCTTTTTGGGAGCTGGCCAGAAGGAAAGAGGAAGAGGATTGGCGCTAAACAATCAATACAAAAATAAATGACGTTGAGAGGAGCAGAAGTGCATGTATGTGTATAAGTCCCCTATTGACTTATAGTGATCCCATTAATTTCATAGGGTTTTTTCTTTCCTTGTAGAGGCTTAAATAGAAAATGGTGAGCATTAGCCACCTGGAGTGTGAGGTTCAAGCAATTCTGAGAAGCCGGAGGGAGTTCCTACTCCAGGCAAACATTCATCAAAGTGGTGTATGGACTCAGATTAACTGGATCCCTGACCCCTTACGTTATATGTCCTATCATCTTCCCTTCCAACTTTGTCTACTGTGGCTATTTGTGTTATGTGTTTTATGTTGATACATAAATACCTTTTCAACCACACATTTGCAACCTGGACTAGCCTGGCTTGCCTTGTAGTTCATCCTGCGAGAGTCTAATTCCCTGGCGCTTGCTGCTCCGGATATAGACGCCGTGGAAACTTTAAAAACTAAAATGTACAAGTTAAAATATAATGCAAATAAAGTAGTGCACACACATACACACACAAACACACCACTCACTTCCATGTCAGCATTCTCTGAAGCTGCCAGCCACAGATGCTGGCGAAACGTCAGGAACAAACTCTTCTAGAACAAGGCCCCATAGCCCGAAAAACCCACAAAAAACGATGGGTGACGGCCATGAAAGCCTTCAACTTCACACTGAAATACAGCATCGTTTCTATTCGACAGTTCTCTCGTCTTCCCATGAAATACATTAATTTTGGTAAAAAGGAAAGCTGTAACATGAATGCCTGTTTAAAGCAAAAGTACTGAACTGGGATTTTGAACGAGAAACCTAATATGTCTAAAATATGTCCCTGTGAGCCTGGCTCTGAATAGGTCCAAGATGAAGTTGATAATTTTGCGAAGGGGGAAAATCAAATCTTGAATCATATCTCCTTTCAGGGCCCATCCAATCTGTCAATCTTATCTTTATCCGTTTATCTCCATCCATATCTTGTTAGAAATCTCACGGATGCAATGCTCCCCATGCCTTACTCGCCACTATTTTGGTCCTGACTGCTATATTTAAAGCATACAGCGATTAAGCAATGCAATTCATTTAGTCTCGACAGAATCGGTTCCACTGAACTACAAATCTAATTTAGATGGTGGAAAATGGATTCTTGTTTCTGCCTTGATCTTAACGGCTCCGAGTTCAAACCCAGCGCTCCATTGCCCAGAAAGGATTTTGGGGGTTTTTTTTCCCATGATGAGGATCAGAGGTTAATTAACAAAATGTTTTGACAAAGCTAATAGGACAGATCTATTTATGTGCCACTGTTTACTTGGCTTAATTTTAATCAGTCGTCTCTCGTCAGATCTGCCTGGGATGAATATCCAACTTCCAAAAGCCCATTAGTGTGAAATCCAGAGGGCAGTGAGGCATCTATTTATATCTTATCCGCTCGAAGAGGGAGGTCATTCAAATGACAGGGTTTAAGGTTATGAAAAGATGGACAAGGAGAAAAGCAAGTTGTGCAGAACGAATTTGGACTTTGGAGGAAGGTGGCGGTCCTAGTTGAAGGTCTGGAGGAATCTCTGTTTCCGTTGTATCATGCATTCAGTGGTACACTGCCTTAAAGCATGGAAATTTAATTTAGCTGCTATGGCCATTGATCACTGAACTTTTATATAGAGTTTGATACAGAGATTTATTTAGTCTTGTAGTACTTTGAGATGGCCTGAGGGCTAATCAATAAATATTGATATTGATATACTGATAGACCTATTGTGAAGTTGAAGGCTTTCATGGCTGGCATCCATAGATTTTTGTGGGTTTTTCGGGCTCTGTGGCCATGTTCTAGAAGAGTTTCTTCCTGACATTTCGCCAGCATCTGTGGCTATGGGCATGTTCAGAGAATGCTGGCATGGAAAGAGTCGGATATATATAAATAGACTGTGTGACCCTGGATAGGGCTGGCATCTTCAGAGAATGCTGGCATCGAAAGAGTTGGATATATATATAAATATACTGTGTGACCCTGGATAAGGCTGACATCTTCAGAGAATGATGGCATGGAAAGAGTTGGATATATATATAAA